>PVIC010033708.1:0-19966 GCA_004025085.1 Thryonomys swinderianus | reverse complement strand
AAGTCTTCTTTCTTGACCTTTTTGTGGTTGCCCCAAATATTGACACAGTCTGCCAGGCAAGAGGCAGGAAAGTGAACCCTCTTCTCTTCAGTCCTCTCCCCTCCTCTGTCCTCCTTTCCCCTTCCTCCCCTCCCTTCCCTCTTCTCTTTCTCTTTTCCTTCCTCTCTTCTTTCCTTTTTCTCTCTTCTTTGGTGCTTGGAGGGGCATTTTCTTTCTTTTTAATTTTAGTTTATTAGTACACGTGTGTGGCATATAATGTTTACATGCTAGAACTTTCTTAATGCTGGGACTTTTGTTTCTGGTTAGCTAGAAGGCTGCCAGCTCAGTTCCCTGTGTGCCCTTCCTGCTTTCTGTCTGAATCACTTGTGGAAACCTGAAGGAGTCATTTAGGGGATATAAACAGGCCTGGTGTTATGAGCATCTGCAAAGAGCTGAGAATCAAAAGCAGCTTTTTTTTTTTCTTTCTTCCAGATCTGTGCATAGTTTGGATTGCATCAGGCCCATAATTTGTGGGGTCTGATTACTACCTGTAAATAGGTCCAGCTTTACACATAGAAAGAAATATCTTGAAAGGGTTAATCCCAACGAAGGAAATTTTGATGTATTTGCCACGTTACTGTGATGTTCTCAGCAGAAATCTAGACTATAGCGAGTGAATAGCTACTGGGCTTACATTAGCAGAGTAACCAGGCTTTGGATTCATGACACATGGGTTCCATTGCAGTTATCCGTACAGGTAAAGGAGGATGGTCAGCAGAGCCGCTCCCTGGGGAACTGGCTTAAAGTCACCGAGCAGGTATTTGGTCAGGAGAAGTGCCCTTCTGCTTCGAAGGAATAGTTATGTGTTTCTCTAAAATAAGAAGCGGGTGGGGATGTAGCTCAGTAGGAGAGCTCTTGTGTACTGTGTATAAGTGCTCCAAGTTTATTCCCACCCAGAAGAATAAAACGAAACATAACAAAAAAAGTAAAAGACGAAGGAATTCATGAGTTCATCTGGGGGAAATGCTTCAATTTTCCATTTCATGGTGCCCAAAGGTGATGGAGTCCCGGGGTCTGGAATTACTGGTCACATTTTGGAAAGTTCTGGGCTCCTAACATCTTCTCAGACCTTTTCTAAAGGGTGCTGGGGACCCATTCCTGGAGAGAGAGCAAATAAACAGGGCTCCCCACGGTGCCTTTGGAGGGATAGCAATCTGCCCTGGCAAAATATGACTCGGGAGCCTCTGCAGTGTGGAAGCTCTCTAGGTGGGAGATTTGCTTGGATTGAGTGTAGACAGGACATGTCCGTGGCACTCTGTATGGAGAACCAACTTCCCTCAGAGGACAGCAGAAAGGCAACTTCTATAGTTTCTTACTAGAAGCCAATGTCTGCTTGTGGTCACAGGGCCTGCCAAGCTCTGAATATTTGCTGAGATTTCATCTGGAAGAAGTGGACAAATGAAAGACTTGGGATACAGTATCAGGTCAGACGCTTCAGAGAGCCAGACATCCATGTGCAGGCGCCAGGAGGATGCCTGGGTACTGGGCAGATCTTTCTTAGACAGGAGGTGGACTACACGAGGTAGAATGCAGAGATGGAAACTCAGGGTTTGGTGTATTTGAGATTCAGTTTCTGGGTTTTTGTCAGTGAAGTGTTTGGACTTCAGGTACTCCGTGTCTCCTCCTTGTCTGTGACTAATGCCCGCTGATGTGTTGAGGCATTTCTGAACAAAAAACCCCGCTGTTGTTGCAATACAAGAACCCGTGTAAGTGGTCAGAGGAGAGGAGGGGCTTATAGCGCGTGTGGAGGTCACAGTAGGTACTTAATACCTGTCACAGCCTTGTCACGGTGTTTGCCCCTTTTAGGAAAGTGGAATCTAAGCCATTGTCTGAAGCTTCTAGTTTTAGTGGGATGCCAGCATATATCTTGGTCAGATAAGGATAAGAACAACTTCTTTATTGCAAAATACAAATGACATACAGAATTTCACTTGGTCTGAATCTTTGTTGGCTAACTTTCATTATTTTATTGAATTACTGTAATTTAATGTTACCAGTTTAAACTAATGATTTCCCCCCTGAATTGCATTTTTCTATGTCTTAAAAAATGAAAACCCAAATTAAATTCATTAGGAAAGGCAATGACTATCTTTCACATTGAAATTTCTGGTACTTGGAAAACCCTTTTGGAAAAAGTTTAGGAAAGACAAAAAGCACGGTCACACACAATATTCTTTATGGGAAATAAGTTTAGCCCTTTCATAAGCATGTGGGAAAATCCTCTCATAACCCTAACCCTCCTTGGGAACGTTTTTCTGCACTTTCTTTCCACAACTACCTTGTGGGGTGGCCTCCTGCCTCCTCCTGCCTTGCTTTCCCCTGTGTGCCTCTGTTCCACGCACAGACACATATAAGTGCACACACGTGCAACACAACATACAACATACACTTCTGCCCGGCTCTGTGCTGTGCAGGAGAAACTTATCCAGAGGTGTGAGCACTCTTTGAAGGGATCCCGCAAGCCGACAGCTTAGCACAGATTCCTGAGGGTGGGATTTCAGGTACCCGTGAGGAAAACTTTGCTGGTAAGGAAAAGAGGTTTCTGATGCCCTGCACATCACGCCCTGGCAAATCCTGGCTTCACTTTGGATGGGATCAATTCTGCCATTAGGCCATCCCTGTGGCCAAGCAGGGCCTGAGGGAACGCTGCACCCGTGCAACTGTCTAGGCAGAAGCAGCAGGGCCAGGCTGGGCCACGTCGTCATCCACCACGGGTGACTCCCCTTTACTTCTTTGGGGAGACGTTAGCTTGTGTTTTTTGTGCTGTCTGGCAAAGAGCAGGGTCAGAGAAGGGCATGAAGTGTCTTTCTGGCCCAGAGCCACAGCCTGGGAAGGAATTGTGGGGCTTAGCTTGTCTCCCAGCTCAAAAACTTCCCATAGGGGCGGCACTCTGAACTGAGCACCCATACTTCTAGAGGCTCCAGGACAGTCGTCAGAGGTCTGAAAAGACGAGATTGTCCTTCAGGGATCTAGGACTCCTGGGACGTCCATCATGGATTTATGCAATGAGAAGGTGTCTGGTGGGGAAAGACCTGAGGCTTATGTCCGCACAGCCTCATAAACTCTGAGTTCTGGGGCCCTGGAGAACTTCTGAGGCACATCTTTGGAGGTGTAATGAGTCACCAGACTTTCAGTGGAACAGGAGAGTTTATCCCACCAACCCTAACTGTGCTTAGAGATGGCTTGTTGTGTTTGTGGAGTATGTAAACGATCTCTCCGGGGTCCACTTAGGCTTGATGGGTGTTCTGTGAAAATTAGATTACGACAATGGATGTAGGTGTCTAGAAGAAGCTCACATCTGTCCTAAGCAGAGCCCTTGTCAGAGGAAGAGCCACCATCCTGCAGAGGAACCCATGCACCTGGGCCTGGGTGAGCTCGTTCCAGGCTCATGCAGTGGCCTACGGATGTCTTTGTTTCATCAGATTTTTTAAGTGTGGCAAAAGTATGATACGACGATACTTCTATCCCGAGAGGAGCCCCCTATGTTGGAGATGCCATGGGTCCCACAGAACCGTGTCTGCCTTTGTCCTTGGTCGGCAGAGGTGGGGAGAGACGGTATGCTTCAGCCTGTGGAGCGCAGCCAGCAGGGCTGCATGTAAAAGCAGAGCAAGGGGTTCCACGGCTCAGTCTTGGGCTAGAGCCTTTCCAGGGTGTTTCCTCATTCCTTTGCCTTATCTTGTTTACTCAGGGAGCCAAAATCTGGGTTGGGCAACTTACCCTAGTGGTCCTTATACTATGTAGCATCCTTGCTCTGGCAGGGAGCCTCATAGGGGCATCTCGGGCTGACTCCCAGAAAGAGCAGACACCTGGACTCACCAGTTAAGGGCAGGAGGGCAAAGCCCTTAAGCTGGCTGGCCCTGGTGGTCTCACAGTTAAGGTGGCGCTCAAGCAATTTTTACGTTTCCTGTTGGTCTTTGAATATGCTTGTGGGGTCAGTTTGTTTTCTTTTTCTGGACATTTGGCCCTCTTCTGACAAAACTATTGGGCGAGGTGCAGGCTGTGGTGACACCACTCTGGGAGGCTGTATTGGTCCAGGGCAGTTGCAGATAGCTGGATGAAGACAATAGGGCCTCACAGTGGCCAGTTGCAGAGGGCTGTGGCCACTGGATGTCTTAAGTGAAGGGCCCTTTCCTCTAGTGGGTTCAGGATGCTTTTAGGTGCTGGAAAAAGAGAGTGTCTTTTTCTTTTTCTTTTTTTTTTTTTTTTTGAGATAGGTTCTCACTTTGTAGTTCAGGCTGGCCCTGAGCTCACTGTGTAGCCCAGGCAAACCTTGAACTAAGCAATCCTCCTGCCTCTGCCTCCCGAGTGTTGATATTACAAGCGTGAGCCACCACGGTGACACTGTGGTGTGTGGTGCTGGAGATCAAACTCCAGACCTTATGCTTGCCAGGCAGGTGCTGGAACCACTGAGCTAAATCCCTGGCCCAAGAAAAGAAGAGTGTCAACAGAAGCCTGCTGAAAGTTACATTACTGTCTGGTTACCTAAGTGGCCACACAGGGGATGCATGTTTCCTTGCACTTATTGTCAAAGCTGAGGTTTCCAGAAAAATCTGGAAAGGCCTGGTTGTTCCTGTGAGGGGTTCCCCCAACTTGATTGCATGTGACTCTGTGTGTGTGAGAAAGCTAGAGTGCCTTATGCAGAGTGGCCACATTTCCTCTTTCAAAACTTGTGCCTAAATAACTGTTCCAAGAAGGATGTAGGGATATCTGGTCCCTAGAAATTGTCTGGGCTCAAAGAGAAAATAAAAAAAATGCTGCATTCACTTCAGCTGACTATAAATCATATCTTTTTTTTTTTTTTTTGAGACAGGGTCTCACTTTGTAGTTCAGGCTGGCTCTGAGCTCACTATGTAGCCCAGGCAAGCCTTGAACTCAGCAATCCTCCTGTCTCTGCTTCCCAAGTGCTGGGATTACAGGCGTGAGCCACCACGCCCAGCACTGTGGTATGTGGTATTGATTGCTGGTGGGCGTGAGTCACCACACCCAGCGTTGTATGTGGTTATCGGGGATCGAACTCAGGACTTTGCGCTTGCGAGGCAGGCGCTAGAACCACTGAGCTAATCCTCCGGCCCTATAAATCATATCTTAAACTTTAATGAAGTCCTTCATATGTCATACTTGGTAGTTATTTTTTTACTGAACGAGACTAAAATAATTTTTAAAAAATTTTCTCTGTTAAAGTACACACGTATACAAGTTTTCAAAACTCTTGAATCAATTGAAAATTTCCACACAAAACAAAATTTGTTAGAAACTAAGATCAATTCAAGTCTGAACATTTTATTTCATTTTGAGTCCTTTGCTATGAATATTTTAGAAATTTGGAGAGAATGTAAAATAAATTTTTTTTTTGGTATTGAAAATAACCCAATGCAAAATGCCCTAGTGGAAGAGGTGATTTTAGTAAGCTTTTCCTCCTATCATTTCACTTGTGTGGAATAACATTATTTCATATTGTTGTTCAAAAGAATATTATTTCATATGTCTACAACATAGAGACTTTTAAACCATATGTTCTGAAAATAGATTTATTGAGATATTTCAAAGCTTTGTTGCAAAGATTGGATGATAAAATTAATCAAGTGAAATTCACTCTAGAAGTTTGCTTCTTTGTTTTGAGGAAATTTTAGTGCATATAAAATAATATTTATGTATATCACTTTTTATATACTTGTTTTCTTTGGCTCAGTTTCATTGTAGTTTACTTTTCACACAGGTTTGTAGAAAAACACGTAAGCAAATATTGCTATAACATATTTACTAATATTTAAAAATGGAAGATGAATGCTATAAAATGAGTGCATTAGGAACATCAACCACATCTCTTTCTACATTAGAATTAAATGCACTACCATGAGACATATGAAAGTTTATTTCTATTTTTCTTAGTGATTATCCTGTAGTCAGATCAAGTAGGTTGCAATTTTGAACTTTGAATTGCAAATTAAAATTTTTATTTGTTAACAGAGAAAGGCAGTACTTGACCTTTGGATTATAGAAGAAATCTGATCTCAGCTGCTTTTAGACAATGTTAGATTTTCTTTTCTTTTCTTTCTTTTTTTTTTTTTTTTTACTGAGTAACTCCATATGAATCAAAACAATCTAAATTATTGACTCCCCTTTCCGTATGCATAGGCGGCCTCTGGCTTACACCACCAGATGAATTCAGTTCCAACAGGTTGTAAGAAGTTAAATTTGTGAGAGTTATGCCATAAATTTGTTTAATATAGTTCGAATAGCAAGATAACCATAGAACTTCTAACATGGCAGGCATTTAGAATGCTTTGCCAAGTTTGGGTGGTGAGTAGTATTCGATCTGAGTGTTTGATTTCCTGGACTTATTTTTTCCCCATGTTTTCTTAGGGAAGTGCTAGTTGAGAGAAGAAGTGTTGTTATTCTGTTTAACTATATAAAAACATTAAAACATTTTAGGGCAAGCACAAATACATATGCTTCAGGTTAAATATTGAGACATCGTGGACATTCTGATAACGTTTCCACTTTAAAGTAGCAGAAGCAGACTCTTTAAAGCTTTTTGTATGCAGAAGGTTACGTTTGCTGATGAGGGTAACTTGAACACTTCAACAGTACACTTCAACCCCGCAGGGGCGAGGCATTTACTGTGTCCCACTCTGCCGTGGAAAGAGATGCTTTTCATTCATAGGTGGAGTAATATTGGGATTATTTTAGGGATTGTCCCAAAGGATTTTAAAATTAATGTAAATATATGTGTATACTCATTAAAGAAATCAAAATCAAGAAATGCTAAAGTAAAACTGCAGAAGGACGTTCCGTAAGATAAGATCACTACACTTTGCACCAGAATTATTTATAGTGAGACCTACCCAGTTTATTTTGGATATTTGAGATTGAAAGCATCTCTGTAGATTTACAGAAAATGAAAGTGCTGCTGCCTGAGAGGAGAGAGAGAGAGACCAGAAGAGAAAACCCTCAGTGTAGTAAGTACATATTCTAAACAGTCTTCACACTCTAAGGACTTTGTTTATTTTATTTTGTTTATTTTATCACAAATCTTTGGTGAGGTAGGCTTTTCCTATTAGGATTGTAAAGTGTTTTTCCTAGCAACCTGACATATCCAACTTCAAATTCAGTTTCAGGGCAGATTACAATTTAGACCTGCTCTTATGGAAAGAAAGGACATTTCTGGAGAAGGAAATGCATGAAGGAGCAAATCTTAAAAGTCATAGTACTTACTTTGCTTTGTAGTGGCAATTTTATTCTCTTATGGTCCCAGGAGCTGTCAAATTATCCGAAGGGAATGATGAGTTTCTAAGAGAAAAAAAAAATAAAAAGAAGAAATTACCCAGAGATAGCAGTAGTACATGACAACTGTCCCTCTTCACTCTGTGCATCTACAAACACAACTGAACAGTCATTTTATCAGACACAGTGGACTTAAAAGTTAGGATGGATCAGGAGCTGCTTTTTGGCATTCCTTCATTTTTTCCATTCTTTTGTTCCCTTGACACAGCTTTTATACACTGGCTTTGCGGGAACCACGGGCATGATCTCTGAACAATCTGTTCAGGGAGGAAAGGGCTCCTTTAACCAGCAGCCAGAGTTTTAATTAAATACTGTCCATCCTGCCTACCTCAGGCAGCTGAAGAAATAGCTGTTGGCAGAAAGGTACCAATGAACGTATGTTCTCTGGTGTTAATGGGGTGAGGAACCCTCTTGGTGGCTGAGCAAAACAAAACAAAACAAAACAAAACAAAAACCCACCCACATATACCAAAATCATGTGGTTATTATTATTCTTGATGTTAAGAGGAATCATAACAAAACAGTTGTGTTCTCTGCTGTTAAACTCAGTATCGTGTCATAATGGACATGCAGGTTGAAGAAATAATGTTGTTTATTAATTCTGGGTACACGTCCTGCCAGGCTGGCTAGAAGAGAAAGGAAAGGAAGGTGTAACTTTAAGCATACACTGATTTGTTCTTATTACATAACAAAAGTCTATTTCTTTATCATGTTATCATTCAGTTAATAAAAATTAGCTACAATAACAGCATCAACTTTAAAACCCCTCAAAGTCCAGGGGATTTTCTTTCACAATGAACATGAATACTGTTCAGAAATACAAACAGTCAAAGGATAACTTTAGGTCTGAAAGAGAAACCTGGCGAGGGTAATTGAATAAGCTGGGTCCCCTGACTGTGTCATGGTGAGGGCACTGAACATGTCATAATTAGGTTTATTGAGGGCCATTCCAACAATCTGCTTCTATTCTTCCTGCCTTATTGTCCACAGCTAGGCAAATAGCCAAGGGACAAAAGGAATCAAGTGCTGACAAAACATGAAAGAGGAAAAAGATTTAGCTGCTTTTATCAAAGAAACTGAGAAGGACTTTGTGTAAATAAAATAAGTGACTGGCCATCCTGCATTTAGGCAATGCCGTTTTCATTAGAATTAATTCTTGACATATTGGAAGAGTTCCAAGGGAAGGATTTCTACTTCTGACAAGTTTAATTTGTAAATTAAAAACAGTTGGTTAAACATGAGCCTCCATCAACAAAACTTAACCAAAGCCATACACGGTGAAGGCCCAAGCAGGTGAAAAAGAGAAATACTTTGAAAACAAAGTCTTCCCCAAAATTATGCAAATTCTTATTGCTTCATAACAAATGTTGGTCATTGAAGCTTATAGCAGGATGTCTGCTCCTAGCACTTTGCTTAGACCCCATTTTCTTGCCTTTAAGCCTCTTTAGTTGACATAACACTTGTTCCATGCTTGGGTAGCGCACTGGTGCTTGGAAGACAGGCAGCAAAAATAAGAGGATGCATCCTTACAGTCTGAAAGAAGTGAGGCCAAAACGGCTTTTGAAAGCCTACAAAATTCCAGATGATTTGCTCAACTTATTTTCTTGTTTCAGTCGCAGTGGGAACTTGGGAACCTGCCCCTGTGGTTCTTAGCAGTGGGGACAGCGGTGTGGAGTGTCTTGAACCCCGGAGCCCTCAGGTCTCAGGTCAATGCTGTCTGGCTGGACAGATCCGCTAAATGCCAGCAGCCTCTCAGCGGTGTCACACGGAGGCAATGAAAGCCTTCAGTGGGGAGGAGGACAGTCGGCACCTAGACCGGGCTTTCGTTTAAGTAACAGGAAATCTTTGAATGAAACAGCTACTTGGGAAGTTGAAACTACTTTCTGTGCCTTTGAGTAGCTTGCAGGCTCAGCGGCAGAGCGAGCTCGCTGACAAAGAACTTCGTTTCAAAGCACCTTTCTGAAGCTCCACTTGGGGAGGCAGCTCAAGAAGAAAATGCCAGCCTGAATGATTTGTCTTTTGGAAATATGCAGTTATGTGGGGATATCAAGTGCCCCTCACTTTTGTTGAGAGTTTCTTAGAGAAAGTAAGAAATGTATCGCTTGGGTAGCTTCAGTGTCAGGCTGTTGAGGTTCACTTTTATTTATTTGTTAGTTTGTTTGTTTATTTGCTGCTCCGGAGATTGAACTCATACCCTTCTGCATGCTCTGTCAGTCAGTGCTCTGCCGCTGAGTTCTGTCCCCAGCCCTGGGTTTAAATAGTTTCAATTGTCTGTTATTTCCTCTGACATCCAGGCATATTTTCTTACAAACTTTGTACTTAAAGTGAAAAGTTTTTCTTGCAACTCGAGGAATCATAACTATATCGGGCAGTGGGTATGAAAGCAATTTGAAGCCCTAGAGACATGTGCCGTGTAAATATTGTCACCCGGATTGACCCTCTCATTGGTGTCATCACAGTCCCCGTGTCTGGGATGGACTTTATCAATGGTTGTGTTTTATGACCGTATGATCCTGGGTAAACGTTACAATATGTGGGCCCGTACTTTTCTTGTGTCTCCTTAAGTTGGATTTGCAGTGTCTTGAAGTTTATTCCACTTGTGGATTTCAGTACAGAAACCACAAAGCATTGGGCTGCCAAAGTTTAGTTCTGCTTCAGCTCTGACCCTGGCTTTGTAAAGGTTTTGAGGCTGAGGCTGGTTTTTGTCTTAGTTCACACCCTGGCTAGCTGGGTGCTTGGGACGATCACTAGGCGTTCTAAACTGGCTGTTCCTTAAACGGAGTTGGAAATATTTGCTCTTCTGCTCCGAGGATTACTAGTTTCTCAGACTACAGTTTGACAAGGATTGGGAGGATCTTCCTGTGGTTAGTTCAGAATCTACTGAAGTGAATTTTTGTATCTAGAGTATATGAGATCTAGTTGCTATGATAACGTTGGTTTTTTTTTTTTTTTTTTTTTTTTGAGACAGGGTCTTGCTTTGTAGTTCAGGCTGGCCTTGAGCTCCCTATAGAACCCAAGCAAGCCTTGAGCTCAGCAATCCTCCTGCATCTGCCTCCCGAGTGCTGGGATTACAGGCATGAACCATCAGGCCCGTCTATAACGGTTTATTGCAAAGCAGCACACTGGTGTGTAGCTAGTGGAAAACTGGTATGGGAGAAACAGCTTTTAAAGGGCCTGGATTTGGGTGAAATAAGTCTTTTGATTTCTACATTGTTCCAATGTCTGTTGGCTCATGTCACAAGATTGGAAGGCCCAGCAGGGCAGGAAGGAGTTTCTCTGGAAGGAGCTGGAGATTTATGCAGATCGGCTGACTCTCTGACATTTATTTGCCCCCCTTTTCTCACTCTGTTTTGGCAACTCTGAACCAGATGGAGAGGCTCATGGAAAATAAGGGCAGTGAGGAAAAGATGCCTTTGATTTCCCCAAAGATAAGGGAGACTTCTCTCTTTTCATGTTCCACTGGTGATTCTGTGGATGGATTTAAAATTGGCAACTCATTCTTGAAGACAGATCGAAGCATCCGAACAAGCCCCTGTCTTGTACATCACTGAAAGTAACACACTGTTTTCAGAGACACCAGGGAAGAGACAGAGGTCCAGGTGCTGGTCAGAATGTTATGTCTCCCGAGGTCATCTATCCAGTGTGTAGCTGGGCACCTAGGAAGTCCGTCAGAGCTCTAGCTAAAATGATAATTCACCGGGACTGAATTCCTTCCTCAATCACCAGGATTTCTAAAAGGAGAAAGATGGAGAGGGGGAGCCTGGCTTACTATTTCACTCTGTAATCACTGATGATTCGAGCTGTATTTTACCTTACATTGACCTCTCTGCACATACTGTAGTTTTTGGGTACAGTGTTAACCAGGGGCAATGGAGACAGTTGCCACTGATACTGATTTGTTCAGGGGGGAAATGCAAACTATAGCCCAGATAGATAGAGAGGCAGACAGACAGACAGACAGACAGACAGACAGACAGACAGACAGAGATGGTCTGATTCTCTGTACTGAAGACACCAGTGTCAATAATTTAAATACTAATGTTCATATCAAAAGTAACTCTACCATGAATATTGGGATGCCTTGGAAAAAGTTATATTTTCTCCCTACACTCTGGTCATAACATTTTCCTTCTGTATTCCCCATGGCCCCCAAATTTCAGGGAGAAAAATATTTTCTCTCAGGCCTGTTGTCGAACTCTGTCATTGGAATTTCAACATTGAGATACTACGGGATTAAAAATAGGGAACAGATCTGCCCATTCAGTGCCAGCGTTTTGTTTTGTAGTTTCGGAGAGGAGTGTGAAGGGGCAGGGGCAGTTCTCAAGTGAGCCTTATTATTTATGTTGTCCTGTTTGTAGATTTTTTTTTACTTGTTTACTCTTGTTTGTTTGAACTAATCACTACTTAAGGAAAAGTCCTGCAAGCCGGCCTCCCTTTCGCAAGCCTGTAGCCGTGCGGAGCATTCAGGCATAAAAACGTGCTTATCTGCAAATGAATGGCAGCTCTTTGCTTCATTAAAGCCCCTTTCTCTTTTGGCACTCGCATTGTGACCCTTTGATATTAATTCAAAGGGCAATTAAAGAATGCGGCCCATCTTTGAAGTAAGGCATTCAGGGCAAGGGTAGGGACGAACCTGGCCTCTGATGGACTGTGCATTCAACAGGCCTTTTCAAGGCAGTTTGAAGGGAGTCAAAGAAAATGGGCAGGAGAAGGTCAAAGAGAAAAAAGGGGCTAAAGAAACAGTCTGTATTTGTTCGGAGTATTAGCCAAGCAAACTGCAAATAGCAACAAAATGAAACAGTTAATAGAGCAGCCAGACAGAGCCTTGTCAATCACTTAACTTGAACAGCATTAGGCTACCAAGGCTCCTTCCACTGTGTTACCTAATTATCTTGGGAAAGGCAGGAACTGGAAGTAATGGTATTGTATTTCTTTCTGCTTACTGCCCAGAGAAGGTGATAAATACTCACCGCTCAGTAATTATGCAACATATATACATAAAGGAGTAGGAGGGGGGTGGGAGGGCCCCGAGGGGCCAGGAGGCCCCATGAAAGTGGAGTTCCTAGGAAAAGGTCCGAATGTGGCACAAAGATGGCATTTTCAAACATTGGCACGCTGGAAGGTCCCTTAACTCGTTTCATCTGGAGCTGGCTGAAATATGCACAATCTCTCCTAGAACAACCCTTAAAGACAAACATGTTTACCCATCTAGGGAAGTTCTCTTTTAGGTGGGGGGAAGAACCCACAAGAGCTGTACACAAATAATGTGGAGGATTTGGTCAACACTTCTCTCCATCCCTGTGAAAAGAGGAGATTGAAAGTGAGGTCGGAAACCCAGGTCTTAGCTTCCCCCATTGTGCCTGGCTATTGAAACACCCTTGGGGAGAGGCAGAAGAAATGGCATCTGTGACCTAGAGAGGGGTGGGAGGGGGGAAGGCCAGGGGCCCTATGGGAGATCTGATCAGTGTCTTCCTGTGGCCAGGATGGGTAGTTTTTCTATCTCATTTTTATTGGTCTTTAGAAAGCAGATGAACACCAACTAAGGATGCCTTTGGAACTGTGAGCAAGCCAGTTTTTTTTTTTTTAAAGAAAAAATGATAACCAGACTTCCTCAGGGGTTTATGGGTAAGAAGGAACAGAACACATGCACCTGTGCAGATGTCTGCAGGTAGGATGAACATGTCTGTCTAACTGCAAGGCACAGCCAGCTTTACTGAGGCCCTGCTGGACTGTGTTTGCCATTACTTGCGACTTGGCTGCTATGGACTGTTGTTTGATGTTACATTCGTGCGTAATGGGTTTTGTTTGGAGGGTACAGTAATAGATCTGAAGGATCTGTCGTGCAGCTTGGTGACAGACTGTTGCAGAATGCAGCTATTAATATGACAGTGTCTGTAAAATGTTCATGACGAACTAAGTACTCAGTTGCTGTGCCTTTCAACACACCAGTCTTATGCAATTGCTTGAAAACTTTCCTTTGCTTAAAAAAAATAATCTCCAGGGTAAGATCACCCAAAATGAATGGAGTATATAGCTATGATTCACAGATCATGCCATTTAAAAAAACATATTAGAAGCCTCAGGTATTCAGCAGGCCCAGCCAATAAGTACTTTCTTCTGTGCATTTTAAGGCTCTGACAGGGCAATGGTTGAGAGATTAGGAGACATCACTCTCACAGAGATAGTGACCAGAGCTATTGCTGCTGAACCAAATGGGTATCGATTGTGCCACGCCACACATTTCCTTAGGTATCTTGAGAGAACGGTACCACAAGATACCTTAACCTACCAGGATGGGTAGTTTAAAAACAAATTGTGGGACACAGTGAAGTTCAGGAAATGGAAACAGAATAAGCTGGGATGGGGACGTGGCTCAGTGGTTCTGGATACTGCCTAAACAATAAAACAAAAAACAAAACAAAGAAACAAAAAGAACAAGCTAGGACAATTTCACAAATAGTATCAGTGGCAACTCTTTACAGTAACTTTGAAAAACTGTTTTATTTTAGTTTTAAAAATACATAGCTTACTTTGATGCCCTGTGTCTCCCTTTAATGTCTGCTGGAGATAGAACCTCCTAGGTTCTTGTGATCCACCACTGGCCCATACTGCACCCCTACTTCGTCTTTTTTTTTTTTTTTAAGACAGGGTTTCAGTTTGTCTTTCAGGCTGGCCTTGAGCTCACTTTGTAGCCTAGGCTAGCCTTGAACTCACAGAGCCTCCTGCCTCTGCCTCCCTGAGTGCTGGGATTACAAGCATGAGCTACCACATCTGGCACTGTGGTAAGTGTTACTGATTGTTGGTGGGTGCGAGTCACCATGCCCAGTATTGTACGTGGTTACTGGGGATTGAACCAGGGACCTTGAGCTTGCTAGGCAGACACCAGAACCACTGAGCTAAATCCCTGGGCCTCATACTCCTTTTAAGATTGACCAAAAAAAAAAAAAATCATAGTGTCTGCAAAGATTAGATGTCTATCATCACAGTATACTGGAAATATTAATGTTTTTTGAACATCACAATCAGCAAAATGAGAACAAAGATGTAGATGCTTTCTAATTGTATCTTTCCCCTGATCTTCCTATGTAATTTGCAAAATTCCATCAGCTCTCACCTGTCCTACTTTCTTTTCCTTTGTTCCTCTCCCTACACTAATGGAAACTGTTCCAAGGAGGGAGGGCTGGGAAACAGTGGCAGAGAACACTTAGGTCCCTTTTCTACATGCATTTTGTTCTGCTTACCCTCTGTGAGTTTAGGTGGAAGTGGCTACATCTAGTTTACAGAGCAAACTTACAATTACTGCTCTTGGAGTCTGCTATGTACAGGTTCAGTGTCTTGTGATTTTATAGGCCTCAAATGCAATGAACCATTTCTCTCACTCCCTAGGATGGACATAAAAAGTCCTGCCATCTTGTATGATTTAAGGCATCTCACAGTTGGAGTGGTTTCCTCAAATCCTAGAGGGAGAGTTTTTTGTATTTCCCATCTCCCTCACGTACATTTATTCTTGAATCCAACAGGCAACTCCTTAAAGGGTGAGGCAAGCGCAAAGCAGTAATAGTGATCTGTTATTTTACAGGTAAGGAAGCAGACGTTTAGAAAGGTCGAATAGCATAACCAGCAAATCGTAGGGTAGGGCTTGGAATCCAGGTTTGCTGACTGCAGAACCTGTTCTCTTGGATTGTGTAAGTGGCTGGTGGCCCTGGAGATGACAAGTCTCATTAAGAGTATAGGGAGGAAGAGGTTATTTAGTGCCTGATGCCTCTGCTCATGGCAGGTCTATGGACTGGGGCAAATGTAGTACTTTACTTATAAAATGATGATGATTGCCATGAGTGTCTATAGATACAAATGGTGCTTAGCCAACATTAGACACTGTCGTGTTAATCCTATTTGTATGATATGATGCAAAGGAGGATTTTCCAGGAAGCAAATGAAGTTTCAATTTTGGTTCTCTTCTATGTAGGGACCCGGAGAGTGCTGAGTTTGCTTAGTGACGTGGAGGGGCCCATATGGGGCAGGAAGGCAGAGTGCAGTCGGGATATGCATCTCATGAGGATTGTTGCTCAACTGCTTCAAGAGACTTAGAGAGGAAAGTGCCAGGGATTTGGCGTGATCCCGCCCATCCTAAACAAGTTTCAGCTTTCCCACTTGATTCAGTATTTGTAGATCTAAATTTGTTATTTATTTATTTATTTTTTTGGTTACTGGGGATCAAAATTGGGACCTTGCACTTGTGAGGCAGGCACCAGAACCAGGGAGCTAAATCTCCTGTCCTAAATTCTTTTTTAAAAGAGTTCTTCAAATTTTACAAGGTTCCAGCTGCAGTTCTTCTGGGCCTGGACTCACCACTGACCGATCTCATCACTGCTGGGCTGGCTCTGCTTTGAGACTCTTAGAGACTCTTCTCTAGGCACCTTGGTCTGCTGATTGTTCGGTCACTCAAGACAGAGAATTCTAGCTCTTCCTTCCAATTTGTTTTGTATGTGGATGAATTGAAACTACTCTTCTCCTTTGAAATATTAGAAGTTCTACTTGTTAGAGGCTCTAATCTTCAGTATCCCAAAAGAGAGGAAAGATCAGGGCCGAGGGTTTCACTCAGTGGTGCTGTACCGGCCTTCATGTGCAAGGTCCTGAGTTCGATCCCTGTACTGGGAGCGGGGTGTGGTGGTGCACACCTGTAATCCCAGCATTTGGGAGGCTGAGGCAGGAGGACCAGGAGTTTGAGGACAACCTGGTCTGTTTAGTGAGTTCAAGGCCAGTCTGAACTACACAGTGAGAACTTCTTTAGAAAAAAAAGAGAGGAAAAATTTTTGCAGCAAATATTAAGGACTCAAATGAGGCTGAGAAGTACTGGGAAAGCAGAGAATCTGGGGAATTAGAATTCATTTTAAAGCATAAGTAGCAGAACTTAAATAAATTAAGGAGAGATTAGGTCTGCCCAAGAACTAATCCAGGTTGTTTCATGAGGAAAGTACAAGAAAATCTTCACAAACCAATTGCACTTAGATAACTACATCTACTATCTGCTAGCTCCTCTGGAGAATAATGATTAAGAAGCATTTCCAATGTTGAGTGTGATTGTATATAAAAAACTGTATATAAAATGTACAATAAATAATTAAAAAAAGAAGAAGCAGCATTTCCAAGAGGCAGTAGCAGGCAGGGGAAGGCAATCACAAGGGCATGTCATGGCGACCTATGCCCTGAAGCACATTCAAAGTTCAGGGCTCTGTGGGACTGCAGAGGAGGGTTGTCTGGCTGTCCCTGGGCTCAGGGAATGCTTCCCTCGAAAAGCAGCTCTCGGAGCTGAGCGTTAGGGGCTAAGTCAGAGCTGAGCAACCCAATGAGGGCTGAAGGGGAGAGGCGTTACCGGCCCACCAAGACACAGAACATTCAACATGCAGCGGGCGGGGCCACAGCCAGGGCCGCAGGGAGAAAGGGATGATGGCCCAAGTCCCTCAGTCTTCACAGGCGGAGTAAACCCTTTTCCTTCAATGCTGTCCTGTTCTAAATATAAATATGAATATATTCTAAATTGAAAGGATAACCATATTTTCAAGAGACTAGGTAGGTGACAAGCATTTACATTTAAGTGTTTGAAATAGTGAAATTCATACATTTCTCTCTCTCTCTTCTACACTGTGAAAAGAAACTTCTCCACGATGAGTAGCCTACTTTGCAGGAATGCTTTTGGGAAGAACAGAGCTTGTAGTTCAGAAGTAGGAAGTCTGCGGACTTTTATAAGCGAGCTCTCACTCTGTCTGTGTTCTTTGTTCAAGGTAGTAATCTGAGCACGGAGGTACAAGTTATTATTAATTTCTTAACCTTTCTCCTTTTAGTGGCTTTATACTTATCTTTGGACATTATCACAGTGCAATGAATGACTTTTTTGGAATTATTTCATATTAAGGCAGAATTCATATAATGTGAAATTAGCCATTATAAAGTGAGTGAATTCAGTGGGCTTTGGTAGACTCACCAAGTAGTACAACTGCCACTTCCATCCATGTCTGAAATATTTTCATCACCTTTATAAAAGAACGCTCTGAGCAGGGAATGCTGATACACATTTGTAATTCCAGCACTCACTCTGGAGGCTGAGGCAGGAGGACTGTAAGTTTGAGTCTAGTCCGGGCATCTTAGTGACTTAAAAGACCCTGTCTCAAAATAAAAAGTGCTGGGATATAACTCAGCAGTAGGGTGCCCCTGGGTTAAATCCCCAGGAAGGAAAAAAGAAACCTTCTAGATGAATTCAGTAATTTCTTTATGATTTCCATCTTTCCTTAGACATCGGTTAGTCTGTCTTCTGTCTCTGGATTTAGCTATCCTGATGATCTCACAGAAATGGAATCACACAGCATCTGATTGTTTGTGTTTGTCTTCTCCCATTTGGGATTGTGCTTTAGAGTTTCTTTCATGGGGTAGCACGAATTAGTATTTGATGCATTTCTATGACTGAGTAATATTCCATTTTACTGCCTTTATACAACCAAGTTTATTCATACCTTCATCCTTTGGTAAATATTTGGGCTGTTTCTTTTTGGCTATTCTGAATGGCATTGCTCTGAATATGTGAGCACCACTTGTACTCCAGCAACAATGGGCAGACCCTCCAGGGCTCTGCATTGCTCTTGTTTTGGTCCGCTCTGCCCTCGCTTGGTCAATACTTTGCATTTTAACCATCTTAGTCAGTATGCTTGTAGCTCTACTTAATGATGGTTCTGATTCACATTTCCCCAGTGATTAATGAAGCCCTTTTCAAGGGCTTATTTGTTGCCCCTGACTTCTTTGGTGTAGCTTCCTCTCAATTCTGCTCTTTTTAAAATTGCTTATGTTCTTGGATTTTTGACAGTTCTTATGTTTTCAAGTATTTTGCCAGATCAGAGATTTGCAGATATTTTCTCTTAGTCCCTACCTGACTTTTTTACACTTTTTTTTTTTAACAATGTCTTTTGTGGAATAAAAAGTTTATTTTGAGGAAGTCAAATTCCTCAATATTTTATTTAAGGGTCTGATCTTTTATACATCTAAAATTTCTTGATTAGCTTTTGGCCTTAGGTTTTCTGCTTGAACAGATAAAATTTTAGGTTCAGGGCCTGTTTGCAGTTAAATTTCATTTTTTGTTAGCTTTAAGTCAAAATGTATTTATTTATTTATTTATATTTGCATGTGGACATCTAATTCTTCCAACATAAGTTTTGGAAAAACTATACATTCTCCGGTGAATTGCATCAACACCTTTGTAAAAGATAAACTGGCTATTTCTGTGTGGGTCTGTTTTTGAGCTTTGTATTCTGTTCCACTCATGTATGCATTGTTTCTTAGTCAATATACAGAGTTTTGATTATTATAGTTTTCTAGTAATGTGTGTGTGTGTGTGTGTGTGTGTATGTGATGCTGGAGATCAAACCTAGGGCCTCATGCATGCTAGGCAAACACTGTACCACTGAACTATATCCTCAACCCTATAATAATAATTTTTAAAATTAAAGTCTGAAAATGCGATTCTTCTGGCTTTCTTTTTCCAAAATTGTTTTTAGCTACTTTAGTTCCTTTGTATTTATCTACATATTTTTGTATCTGTTTACATCCTCTGCCCAAAAATCTTCCTGGAGATAATTTATTTTTTAAAAGATATTTTATTTTGGTTGTGAAGAGTTTTGTAAGCCGATGGTGAATCTATTTCTATTATATACAAAATTATCTATGTAATTAGGGATGCTATTCTATTTTAGTATTTCCTCTATGTGAGTTTTAGTAAAATGGTTGGCTGGAAGTCAGAGAGGTTGAGCAAAGTCATGCTATCTACACCACAGGAAAGCTTTGGATTACCACGCATGTTCAGGCTGCTCTACTCATTTGTCATGGAACACTCCAAGTCAGTCTCAAAGAACAAGGGAAGCATACATGAAACATTTAATGTATGTTCGTAAAGAGCAGGTCAATTTACTCATGGCTTTTATATCATTTATTTAATTTACATAGTTTTAGGCACTTTGGTCCCATTGAAAGTGTTTGCAAATACACTATATTACAGGGTTTCCAGGCCAATGTACTGGCCCACAAATTGAAAAGTAGCATATCAGGAACTCAGGAAGGGAAGTGAAAGGTAAGTTTTGCTTTCTCTCTTTTTTCTTTTTGCTTGAATGAAAAGAAAGAAGTCCACCTCTTGCTCTTACTTGAAAGGGAATAATTAGATTTCACAAGCTCTTCGGTGTCTTTTTCTCCCAGCTTAGAATTTCATTGCAAAGTTCTAAGGGACTTGGAGTACCACGTCCTGAAGTTCTGTAAAAATGGGCCTGTATTTGAAGTATTTAGTATGCTTTTTTTCTACCCAGTGGATTTTCTAAATTTTGAATAGGATTAAAATATAATACTGACAGAGTCAACGTGAGCATTAGGAAAATGAGCTTAACATATAATCAAGGATTCAACAAGTGACAGACAGCCCAGGAAACCCTTGGCTCTCTGAGGGACAGAGTGCCAGTCAGTTGCCTTGCGGGGACATCTTGGCAGCCTGCTACATGCTCTGTGGCACAGCAGGGTGGTGGGTCATTGTAATTTTGGAGGCATTCGTTAGAAGAAGTCTGCATTTCAGACTACTTTCAATCAGTTTGTTAAAATTAATATCTAAAGTGAT
>PVIC010033707.1:0-20021 GCA_004025085.1 Thryonomys swinderianus | reverse complement strand
CGCGCACAGGAGAGGCGGGGCCTTCCGTGCACAGGAGAGGCGGGGCGTCCGCGCACAGGAGAGGCGGGGCCTTCCGTGCACAGGAGAGGCGGGGCGTCCGCGCACAGGAGAGGCGGGGCCTTTGCGCACAGGAGAGGCGGGGCCTTCCGCGCACAGAAGAGGCGGGGCCTTCCGCGCACAGGAGAGGCGGGGCCTTCCGCGCACAGGAGAGGTGGGGCGTCCGTGCCCAGGAGAGGCGCGCGAGGCAGGAAGCAGTGGAGTGCGCAGATGGTACTGGCATCGGTGCACTGTACTCCCCATGAGCTGAGTTACGGTTCATAGGAACGCCAGCAAGCACAGTTCACTGAAACAGTGTCAGAGTAGCCATCGTTCCTGTGAACACTGCTCCCCAGTCTCGACTCTCTGGCAGCCCCTTATGCCGCATGAAGTCTAAGCATGAGGCCCCCAGAACCCCCCTTTCTTGTCTGCCCCCATCTCGTACCCATTTGCTTCTACCGATATCCTGAACTTCAACCAAGTGTTGCTGCTTGTTTTTTCACAAATATTCCATCTTCTCTGCATTTTCCCAGGGCCTGAAGCCTTCCGCTTTCCCTCTCCAGCCTGGGCCTCTCCTTTATTCACTACCGAGCCTTCAGGACCCAGTTCTCGCCTCTTGGGAAGCTTCTGCTGATCCTCCCAAGCAGTGCTGCTCACTCGGTCCACATAGCACTGTGGCCATTGGTCTAAATAAGTGCATTTTTTCTCTTATCAAGTTATTATAATATTTTTCCCCCATGCCTATTCTTTTTGATAGAATCCAAGTTCCTTGTAGCCTGGACATTTCAATTCAGGAGGATCCAGTCTATTGTACATTTTCTTCACTCTTCTTACATGTATTATTTTTTAGTTTCTACTGACACTCAGGAATTTAAAGCTTTCAAGAACTGAATGAAAATATCAGTCAACCAAGAGTACTGTAGCCAGTGAAAATACACTTCAGGAATCAAAACTTTCTTGATGGAAGGAAAACTAAGAGAATGTGTCATTGGCAGAAAAAAACAGTCAGAGTTATTTAAGTGGAAAGGAAACAAATAAAAATGAAATCCTGGAGAATTAGGAAGGAAGAAAAAGCAGGACAGTTTAAGCAAAAATGACAGCATTGTGATGTGGATATAAATGCATATACAGGAAGAATTCAAAGTATTTATTTTATAAATGGAGGAGGGTAAAGAGACATAGAGATAATTTTTCCACTTGTACTGATAAAATGGTGACATAGGTGTTCTGTGTAAGTTGCAAATATATCGTGATACTTAATTCAACCATTATATCATACAAAGTGATACAAAACACCAGATATAACATCAGTCAGATAAAAATGGAATTCAAAAAATGTTCATAAAACCTACCAGAAGTGTAGAAAACACAAAACATAAAAATAGCATGCAAAGAGAACAGTCAAAATAAAAGCAACATAAGTACAAAAGAAAAATGAAAGGACAGTCTTCAGATATCAATAATTATGCTCAGATTACATGGACTAAATATATCACTAAATATATAGAGTTTAACAGAGTTGTTTACAATAACATGACCTACATGCATACTGTCTACAAGAATGTACTTAATCTTTGAGGACTACTTCAAGTATAACTTTAGAGGCAGACTGAAAGTCAAGCCATGAAAAAGATATAGCATGTAAACTTTAATCAAAAGAAAAAAGAAGTAGCCAAACTAAAAAAAATAACAAAGCTGACAAACCTCTAGCATGACAAACTAAAATCCTATAACTGGGCCTTACCCCAGCCCGAGTTCACCCTGCCAGGTAGAGGCATGAGCTGTGCCTGCCAGCAGCCTCGTGATTCTAAGGAGAAATGAGGCTAGCCATGGGCTGAATTGCGAGGATAGGGTCATTAAATGCCTTGTTGACTTACTATATTTTTTAATTAGTGTGGCTTATTGCGATGTAGCCCTACTACAGGTCATAGGGCATCTGTAGGAAAGAAGATGCTCACCTGGGCCACAGAGTTACTTTGAATCATGAAATTTTTATATTATACAAATCACCAATAATCCAGTCACTATACTAATCACTCTAGATCCTGTAGAAATCAAAAGGATAGTAAAAACGCTGTCGGACACTCTACATGCAGAAGTCTGACCATGTAGATGTAATGGACCACTTCTTAAAAACATGAATTCTTTCTTTTTTATTTTTTTATTTTTATTTTTTTTGAGACAGGGTCTCGCTTTGTAGTTCAGGCTGGCTCTGAGCTCACTATGTAGCCTAGGCAAGCCTTGAACTCAGCAATCCTCCTGCCTCTGCCTCCCGAGTGCTGGGATTACAGGCATGAGCCACCACGCCCAGCCTTTTTTTTTTTTTTTTTTTTTGAGACAGGGTCTCGCTTTGTAGTTCAGCCTGGCTCTGAGCTCACTATGTAGCCCAGGCAAGCCTCGAACTCAGCAATCCTCCTGTCTCTGCCTCCTGAGTGCTGGGATTACAGGCATGAGCCACCACGCCCGGCAAAAACATGAATTCTTGTTTTATGCAATGTGACATAGTTTGGGTAGCTCATACGAATTAACAAAGCTATAATTATCTTTTTAAAGTTCATATATACAAAATATTCATAAAACCATATTCATATACTAGTAATAAAAATGTGAACACTGAATTAAAAAATACAATATAATTTATAGTTCTTCAAAAGTCTAAAGTACTCAGATATAATTTTAGTGAAACTTTATTAGAACTTGTCTTTCAAAAATTGCATAATAAATAAAATTAGATAAATTGTTAATAAATGGAGAAATATATTATGCTTATCATTTTAAAGTCTCAGCATACTAAAGATAACAACTATCTCCAAAGTGGTATGTAGGCTTCATGCAGTTCATATAACAGTTCTATTATTTTTAAAATATATGTGAGATTATTACAGTTCTACTAGTTTTTAAATATATGTGAGATTATTCTGAAATATATATGGAACTGAAGTAACTAGAGTAGCTAAAATACTATTGGAAATGTAGAAGAAATCAGTTTACTCAATTTCAAGACTACACAGTTTACATATGCAAGGATATATCACTACACAGGTATTGGAATGGCTAAAACAAAAATAATCACAGTGCTAATTGCTGGTGATGTTGACATATATATGTATATATATATGTACATATATGTATGTGTATATATGTATATATGTGTACATATATGTATGTACATATATATACAATAAGTTGCTGGTATATGTATATATATGTATGTATACTATATGTATATATATGTGTGTGTGTGTGTGTGTGTGTGTCTCTCCTTGTAGTTAGTCCCTGGTTGTTGTTGTTGTTGTTGTTTTGCTTTGTTTTTAATACAATCTAGTGAATCACAGAGGTAGGCAGGCCCTCTCTTAAGAATTTTTTCTTCACGCAAATTATTTTTAAACTCTTGGTAAGATTTGTGTAGGATTTGGCCATAGCACAGAGGGTTCTGTGCATCAGTAGGAATTCACTGAGAATGTGTTTGTTGAGTGAGTCATTCTGTCTGGACCCAAGTCCTCACGTCTTCAGCTTAGTGCGTATGATTTAGCTGAAATAATTTAACTTCCTTTGCCACTGTTTCCTCATAACACAAGAATAAAAGGTAAGGTACTCTTAAGGCCACCGTGAAGAGCGCATGAGTTAAGTAGAAAAACGCTTACGCGGTGCCCGGCACGCAGTAAGCACTGTCTGAGCAGCAGCTGTCAGAGTCACTGCTGCCGGCGCGGGCGCTGGCTGTCGGCTCCAGTCGGCATGGCCTGCATGGTAAGGAGGATGGCACTGGACCGAAGGTGACTTCACTTGTGTTTTACTTGATGGCTGTGAAAAGGACCCAGTAGCAACCATTCTTGCCACGCTCTATGTGACCCTTCCTGGGCTGGTGACAGATGCGGGCTCCTCGCTGCCACTGCTGGCAGCAGCATTAATAGTGAGTGAGCCAGGGCGCCCGGCAGCCTCCGGTCAGGGGCGGAGACCGCTGCTCCGCGGCGGACCGTGTCGCCAAGTGCGGGCACGCGGCAGGTGAGGCGCGCGCAGTGCGGTGTCGACTACTGGCTTTTTAGGATGTGGCCCTTCCTCAGTGAGCGGCCGTAGGTGGGAAGGTGCTCACTTGGGCTACAGAGTCACTTTGAACCGTGGAAGTATTTTTTTATACACTATCAGGTATCATGACCCTTAGCACTTTGTAGCAGAACGAAGCTGTCCCAACCTCCTGGGAGGTTGCCGAAGTGTGTTTCCCAGGCATGTGGTTCGGGCTGGGCTCTGGTTTCGGGGAGCATGGCCCCACTGCTCTGCACCTTAGGCGAGCACCTTGTTGCGGGAGGAGTCCAAAAGTCCTTTGAGGGCCCATCTGTTACAGGCTTGGCCTCGGCGATGGACCTTGGAAAGTCGCAGAACCCGCAGGAGGCGAGGCCCTCGGGAACAAGCCACGGTCCTGTGATCTGGAGGGACTGTCAGGACCCCGGTGCCCACTGCTTCTCTTTTTGCTTCCCAGCTCCACAAGGCGCTTGGGCCTGCTCCCCGTGCGGTCCTGCTGGGCTGCGCTGGGCTGCAGTGGGCCCAGGGCACCGGGCCGCGGGAAGGTGGGTAGATACCACGAGCCAAACCTTCCCTTTTGTTCAGTTGTTTATCTCAGGCGTTTTGTCACAGGAATGCAAAACTAACACGCTGGTCCACTCCCTGCGTCTAACGTGGTTTCATGACAATTTCTCCCTCCTCAGCTATTATGAGGATTAAGTTAGAAGCAGTACAGAAAGTCTTTGGCGTGTGAAGTACTATGCATTATTAGTTTATTATTATTCTGATTTTTTTACTATAAATATATGCTAACCTTCAGAGCTAGTAAGTGATGAAAGCACAACTGGAACTCTGGTACGGCTTTTGTTCAGTGTCTTCTCTACTATCTAATTGGTTAGTTTCATTCATTCTTTTAGAGTGTGCATTTTTAAAGTCTGAGTTGTTAGGATATTACAAGAACATTTTCCGAGAGATGTTTGAACTGCCAAGTCCAAAGATTTAGGACGTGCCTCGGTGCTGAGGTAATTGGCTCTCTCCGTCTTGCCGCGTAAGAACTTCTCTTCAGAGCATGAGGCTGAGAACCCCTGAGAGGTGCTCACGTCCGTCACTGCTCTGTGGAATAGCTCCCTTTAAAAAGCACGTTACTCAGCTGAGACTCCTTGTTTCACCAGGCCATTTGAAAATATATAACATCTGTATATAGATAGCATAATCATTCTTTTTTTCCTGCATTTCCCCTCAACTCTTTCTTCAAGTATCATCACTTAGTAATAGTTTCTTTTCAGTTCATCAGCTATTCGGGGAAGCACTGCATTTATTAGTACTGAAGAGCTTCTTAGGAGAATACAGAAATGATTTAGTCTTAAAGATTTTCTACCTGTCAGAGAACTGAAGCATGATGAAAGCTACTTGAAGTGAGTTGTACACTATTTACTGCTGTTGTATCATGTCAAACTACAGTACATAACTGGAGATTAATACAGAAAGTCTCACTAATGTGTTGAATGAAGAAGCTCAAAGAGATGCTTAATACCTCCTGAAATGCAATATATGTTGCTTTTTGTGTGTGTGTCAATTGGATTAATCTGGTCATGAAAGTACAGAACTCTACAGTGTTCTAATACTGATAAAGTAGATGTCTTCTAAATTTTTTAAAACTGATTCCTCTCTTCCTGATAGATTATTTTATACCTTTGTCTTCCACATGTAAAGGAAATAAAAAGAGATAGCAGGTTTTTCTCTTTTTGCTTCCAAAATTATGAAAGAACAATAGGAATGGAGTTGCAAATATGTTTCCATTCTGTCATAGAAGTTTAACATTTTCTTCTATTGCTTAGACATCATTTAGAACTATGGACTTGTTTTTACTAACACCAGAGTAAGAAATACTGTATTACAAAGAAGTTATTCCCAGAAGTCTCTGGGAATAAGTTAATAAGATAATATGTTACAGACTCACTTACCGCTCTCATTTTTCCATCTCCATAGTTGTTCTGATTAGCAGGCAGTGTTACAGTAAAAAAGCATGCTAAACTTTTAAAACTACTTTTCCTTTTTCTTTCCTTCTCTATAACAAACATTAGAGAAAAGTAAGTACAGTGTAAGAGAGAAACAATAATTTCTTATCTGTCCTCTGCAGTTCTTATTCAGGATAGATTCTTGTGACTAAAGATCCATTAATAAGATAGAAATAAATATATTTAGTTACAGGTATATGTTATATATACATGAGGATCCAACAGTGGGGATCCGACAGTAACCAGTAAATCTCAGCTTTGGTTTGATCTCCTAAAAATCTGGCCTGCACAAGACAACTGAAATGTTTTCTCTGGTGAGATACAGATGTTACATATGAGCAATAATTCCCTTCATGCCTCAGTGGCCAAGATGCCTACAGCGAATTTAGTCCATTCAGTAGGACCGATAGAATGGTATTACTGAAGATGGGCACATTTCTGTTTCACGGTGGCTCATTCCTTGAACACTACCTTTAATTTCATCATATTGGGTGTCTGACATACTGTTCTATTAAGCCGAACTAGATCTAACTCATCAGATAATTTTGCACAGACTTTCTGTAACAACAAAGAGGTGCTGCGTGCTCCGTGCCTTCAAGTGAGGGGTCCTCTCTTCCTAGAGAGCCTCCCTTTCCCTGAGGCTCGCCTTTCTCATCCTCCGGCGCCCAGTTTGGGTCAGTTTCTTGTTTCACTGCACCTTAAGCTGCTGTGCTGCTTCGTCCCTCTAGAGGGCGCTGTGTGCCTCGGGGGCCTCTGCCTGGTGCCTGTCCGTCTGTGGGACCAGTTTCAGGAGATTTTGGCCACCTTAGTCCCCCAGCTCCTACCATGGTGCTCGACACTGGACACCCTATAAATTCTTCATCAGATGAATGAAGGAATTAATTAGTAAACACTGGTGAGTGTGCTTTAAATAGATTTTGAATGAAAATGAGGATAATGGATTAAAATGAGGGTTCTCTTAAACGTGATGATGATGATGGCGATGACGACAAAAGGTAACAGTAACTCTATTGAATTCTAACCACCTGCCAGCACCTTTATGTCAATTATCTCATTGATGCCCTACTAGCTCTACGAGGAGGGCACGGTTACTGACTCTCACGCCAGGAGGAAAACGAACGCGGGGAAGGTGGGTGACGGGGCAGCTCTGCGTATCCGCGGGCTCCAGGTCCAGACTGGAGCTCGCCGCGTCTTCCCTGCAGCGCGCGGCGCGCCCCGTGCCACGTTGCTGACGCACGTTCCGGCGTCCTACGCAGGCGCAGAGTGACGGTGCCCCCTCCTTCCGCACGGGGACAGCGCTGTCACTTCACTGTGCGCTTCACGCGTGTTTTATCCAGAGACAGAGAGTGGTCCTTTGCATGTTTGTGAGGCCCACGCGGAGGCTCCTGTCCGCCCGTGCCCTGGCACAGCGCTCTTGTGCTCAGCTCCAGTCCCAAGACCCTGCAGCCCCTCGGTTCCCTCCAAGGCCCAGCGCTTAGTGGAGCGCGCGCCGTCCGCATCGCGGTGATCTCGGCAGAGGAACCGAGATTTAGTTGTAGGTCTGGAAAGTCCAGTCTTCATTTCTGGAATCCTGTGTATCGTCACTCAAATTTAAAGGCACAGAGTAACACATTGACACTGGTAATGTATTCATAAAATGTTCTTTCTACCTTCTTTGTTTTCTCGCGAGCCCATCCCAGCCTCGTCTGCAGGATGACACACATACTGACGATATTTAAATATCAGCGCTGAGTTAGGGGCCTCAAGCAGTTCAGGCAATCTTGGCATTTCTCTGGTTCCCACTGCATTCCAGCTTCATAAATAGCCTTTAGGATTGCAGTGCTTTTATTTTTTTAATTTTTTTTTGGAGACAGGTTCCGGCTTTGTAGTTCAGACTGGCCCTAAGCTCACTATGTAGCCCAGGGCAAGCCTCGAACTCAGCAATCCTCCTGCCTCTGCCTCCCAAATGCTGGGATTACAGGCATGAACCACCAAGCCCAGCATTTGTGGTATGTGGTACTGATTGCTGGTGGGCATAGGCCACCATGCCCAGTACTGTTGTATGTGGTTGCCGGGGACCGAACTAGGGACCTTGCGCTTGCTAGGCAGGTGCTGGAACCACTGAGCTAAAGCTCCAGCCCATTGCTGTGCTTTTCTTTAAGGGTGTAGCTGACTGCTTCAAAGTAGGGACTCTGATAAATGTAGGCATTAGGCGCTTGAAGCAAACAGTACTGGCTCAAAAGGAAGCCTTCAGCTCAGAGTTCTCGGTTCATAATAACTTCCCTGCAAGCTGTTTCCTCTTTTGAGTCTCCTTCTGGGAAGAAAAGGAATATTCTTCACCATTTTAGCCCCCTTAGGACTGAGCTCATTGGCTCAAAGAGGACCAGTGGCAAAAATGGATTTCCCTTAAGTAGACTCTTTTTTTTTTGAAAGCAAAGAATCCATTCTGTGGGAGGAAACCCTCATTTTAAACGTAGAATGTGTAAGGTTAATGGCTGACTTGTTGCAAGGAGAAAAATAGGAAAAAGTAAAATTGCTAAGTCTACTGAAGAACTAATCAAGCATATTGTTCCTTGATTCTAGAAAATTGCAGTGAGCTTTTGAGAAGGGTTGAAAAGATGTCCATGACACACTTTGGGTTTGCTTTGTCTCTGAGTGTGTGTTTTTCTGTCCCGTGGTGTTGGCCGTTCCAGGCAGTGTGCTGAAGGAGGTGTTCCTGCGGTGTCCTGCTTCCCCGCGGAGGGCGCTGTCATCTGGATGACAGAGGCTTCGCTCGCTGGGTAAACTTGAAGTCAGGCCTCTGGCTAAGGCCGCTTGGGAAGAATCTCCTCCCTCTCACTCATTAGTGAAACAGAGTTGTGGGGCTAGCGGTGTAGCTCAGGGTAGGGTGCTTCCTAGTACGGGGGAGACCCAGAGTTTGATCCCCGGAACCACACAGAACACGACAGCAGACGTCGCCCTTCTGAGTCTCAGTCATCTAGGCCTAAATGCGCCGCAGAGCTGACGTCGGCTTCATTCCCGTCTCCCCCCGCCCTCGTGCCTCCGCCTGCACCTTCCTTCCTTTCCTCTCGTAGTTCAGGAAAAAACCTTTTAACACGTAGACAAGCACCAAAATAGCGCAATAGACATCTATATTTCTGCTCTACCACAATGTGCATCTATCTGGTTTTGGCCAGATTTGTTTCCTGTATTGTTTTCTTCATTTTTAAACAAGTTACTGATTAAACTGAGTCATGCGCCGCCCTCTCCTCCATCCTCCGTCCTCTCTGCTGTGTGCATTGCCGGCCCCAGATCCCTACCATCCCTTTGGGATGCATTTGGCTGGTCCATTCATTGTCCTTTTATATACATATTTATGTATCTGTGATGAGTATATGTTGATTTTTCACCTGTGTTCCTGTCTTCACATGGAATGATTTATGAAGCATCTGTATTGTTGCCTATAAAATCAGTTGATTCTTGGGCCAGGAATTTAGTGGTACCATACCTCCGTTGGTCGCACAAGGGCACAAGTTCGATCCCCAGTACCACTAAAAATCAATCAATCAATCAATCAATCAATCAATCAGTTGATTTTTAACAACCGTGTAGTATTCAGTCCTATAAGCATACTACGTTTTACCCAGTCCTCTTTCAGGGAAACTGTAAGCACACTTTCAAGGTTTGTTGTACTATAGAAGGTGCCGCACATGTGCCTGCTTGCGTGTGTGTCTTTCGAACTCAGAACAGCTTGCGGGGAGAACCACCGTGCAGAGGGATATCGTACTATCACTTTTGATAAGTACAGTTCAGTGTAGTCAGATACTATTATAACATGCCATTCACAGTTCTGCCAGAAGTAAGGGAGGATGTTGTATTCTTTCCTCCACATCTCCAGCAACACCATTTTGTCTGTCGGAATTTCACATGTTAACTTTTTGGATGAAAGAAAAACAGAATCCTATGTTTTAAATTTCTCTTTTCCTCATGTTGGATGAGTCTGGGCTGCTTATGCTCATAAATACATTGGGACTATTTCTTTGACTCACCCTTCTTTCTAGTTATTATATTAATTTTTTCTTTTTCTAGATTTTAGGTGCTCCCTGTTATTCTGATTACTTGTTCTTGCCTAGCTAACTATGTGGTCACAATCTTCAACAGGTCCGGCATTTGAAAAGTCCATTTCTTTAAATACTGAGTAGGGTTAAATCTTTATGGTTTTCTGATCAACTGTGTGTACCGTCAAGAAGTCCAGCACACTCTCCCTGCGGCCTGGCGCCGCCTGTTTGTGGGGAGGAGCATGTGAACTCAGGGCCTTCCGCGTGCGAGGCGGGAGCAGTGTCACTGAGCTGTCCCTGGGCCAGCGGGTCTTTGCGGATCCCCTTTCAGACTGTGCAGCCGGGGCCGACCGCGTTTCACTGTCCCCGTCCTGCCTGGTGGCAGTTTTATTCACCAGGGTTATTGCACGAGCTCTGAGACGAGCTCGTTCTTCAGTTTATTCTCCGAGAAACCTTATTAAAACAAACTCGGTTCTTGTTCCAGCTTTCTCGGAACCGTGCAATGGCTTTGCACCCTGCTCCAGGCAAAAGCCCACGTCCTTGGAAGGGCCACGAAGTCCCTGCCCGCTCCCCTGCCCTCCCGCTCCCTGTCCGTCTTCTGGTAACCGGCCTCCCTGCTGCTGCTCATGTTCCCTGCACCCTCTGCTCCTTCTGCCTGGAAACAGCTTTATCCAAAGCCATCTTTCCAGTCGTCTCCTGCGGCGTCTCAGCCGACTTTTTCCTGAGATACTACTTGCAGTGAACCCTCCCCGAGCCTCCAAGTTGCAAGTCTCTCCACACTCACTGTGTGAATTTCCACTGTACTGACTTCACCGGCTGCAGTAGCGCGCAGCACAATAAGTGAGCAACTTCAAACAAAGGGGACTTATTTATTCACCTTGAGGCTACAAGTCTGACATGAGACTGTCAGGCAGCCATGCTCCCTCTGGAGACTGCGGGGGTGCCCTTCCTGCCTTTCGCGCCTCTCTGGTGAGCTGGCAGAGCTCGGTGTCGCTCGTGGGCTCCTGGCGCCCCACGCGTGCTCTCTCCCAGAAGGGCCCCAGTGCGTCGGAGAAGAGCTCCGTCCTACTCCGGAGTGACTTCGCGTTCCCTTATTATGTATTCACCCGTCCCGGTTCCAAACAAAGTTGTTTTCTGAGATACTGGGAGTTAGGAATTCAACATTTTTTCCTGAAGGGAAGGAGAATATAATTCAACTCATAACACCCATTATCTCCTTTCCTGCTGTTTGCCCAGAGCTCTAAGCACTATTTAACTATGTGGTTAACATACTTATTTTGTCTCTGTTCCCCTAGCAGAATGTAGGCAGCAGGAAAGCTGAGTGTGGAGCTATCATATCCATTGCCACATGGAGATTAGGCCTGAGACCTTAGTTAGATCTCAGTACATATTTCTTTGTTTGCGATTTTTGGTCCTGGGGATCGGACTCTGGACCTTGCAGTTTCCAGGCAGCGTCCATGCCCCTGAGCTACGATCTAGGCCCTCCACACATATTTCTTGAGTGAATGACTTCAATGCTTATTTATGACATTAAATAGATAACTTCATGTGATATGGACCAAAATAATTAAATGAAAAGGGGATACTTACTCTCAAACCAGACCTGAGAGAATGGGCTGATGTTTATGACTGCTTTTTATTTCGAAGTCAGCATGTGAAGGAAGGCAGGGGCCGAGGCCAGAGCAGCGAGGAGCTGACTCGGGTTGTGTGTCCATGAGCGACACGGGCGGCAGGTTCTCTGGAGCTTCTCTGACCCTCCTCAGTTCGGGTTTCTGCAAGTCCCATGATGCACAGGAGTTCCCTCTTGCCGTAACATGTACTAAAAAGAATTTTTGGTATTCTATCCTCTGTCTTAGTCACTTTGTCTTTGCTGAGTCAAAATACCTGACACCTACAACTTGAAGAAGTAGAGGATTATTTGACCCACGTTGTTAGAAGTGCCAGTCCTTGCATGGATGGCAGGACGGCGGAAGACCATAGGGGAGGAAGAAGTACTCACGTCCTGTCGCCAGGAAGCTGAGAATGTAGGAAGGAGCTGGGGAAGGAATTATCTCTTTCACGTTCCACCATGATGACCTTCCTCTTCTGACTAAGCCGCACTGCACAGGACTGAGCCAGCTGTAATATCCTCGTAATCAACCCAGTCGAATTCCTGAGTCCCCGCCCCTGAGCGCAGAAGGCTTCAGGGAGACCCCCAAATACAGGCCATAACATCTTCGTGGAGAAAACCTTGTGTTTTAGTGAGTACCCCCTCACATCTTTCCTGTGCGTTTGGCAGGGGCGCAGATCAGTGAGGCTGAGCCCCCGGGTGAGACACGGAGAAGTTCCGTATCCGCACTGAGGTCAGCTGGACCAGGAGCTGTGCTCCTTCTGCAGTCGGATTCGTTGACTCCCAGTTGACCCCAGGGTTTCAGACAAAAAGAAACCAAGTGACCCTTAAGGGAGCCGTCAGACGGCAGAGCTGGTCATGGATACTGCAGAACCAAAGAAAAGCTCATCTGAGTGCACTGGGGGCTTGGTCTTCTCACTCTGGCACCGTGGAAAGCCCCAGTGCCAGGACCGCCAAGGTCCAGAGGAGGGACAGATGAGGCGGCCGGAGCGGGCTGGGACTGAGCTTCAGAAGATGGCGAATCTGGGCATCGTTCTGCCATTTCTTTTGCGCGATCTGTAGGAAGCTCTTAAACTATACTACACCACATTCCTTTCTGCAGAAATGCTTGCCGAAATCTCCTCTGTGCCTTTACGCTGCCCTCAGTCAGCATCTGAGCCGTCCTCCCAGCTCGGTCTGTGTGCTGAGTGTTTGGAATTGTGCATAGACACCATCAGGTTCTCTTCTAAAATGACTGTCTGGATTTCTTCTTTGTGTTGTAGGCATCTTGGGACGACTGAGCGGCCTGGCCCTCTCTGAGCCTCTGCCGTCGAGGACTCCCAGCAGCACGGGGTCTGAAAGGTAGTGTTTGCCTGACTTTGACTTTTTCAGAATGTGTACAGTTGCCCTGTTCTGGTCGTGTCTGTATAGTATTAGCGTTCCTGCAGGCATGCATGATAGGACTTCTAAAGTAGGAAAACTTCGAAGCTAGATTCCCTTAGAGAACTTATCCTCTTTGACTTCTATTTGTAGCTGTGATTTTAAAATTAGAATATAAATATTATGTCAGTTAAATAAAAGAGTGATGACTTCACTGTCTGAAGGAAAGCATTACCTTTCCTTCCATGAAGTGTAGCTTTAACTCTTAGCTGATTGACGTTCTAGTTTATTGTTCTCCCCACCAGACGGTAACACACATTCATTGACTGTTATGTATGAAAAGTACGGCTAGAGTGTTACGGAGTTAGGTTGTGAGGCTCTGTGTGGCTTGGAGATCGGTGATGGGATTGGAGTGAAATCTGTTACAGCAGGAGGAGGAGGCTTCTGTCATGAGACTATGTCCTGAAAGGACTCGGGGTCATTCTGGAGGCATCCAGGGGACAGAGAAGGTCAGTTTGTGCAGCTGGACGATGGAGTGGTCACTTGCATTTGAGCGTCTTTGAATGTTTCCCTGGATAACTTGAATGTCTTTTTAAAAATAGCAATGGAAGAAATGTGCTGTAAGGGCCCAGAAAACAATCCTTAAGGTGTGGCCCTTTGGCACACCGAGGACCCTGAATTGAGGGGCTTTGGTACAACGTCTGAAGCCAAGTCTCTTTCTGACTCTCTCCTGTGCCCCTTTTCTCTCAAAGTGGGCCAGGCTAGAACTGGAATCTATCCCCCTGATTCCAAACCTTGAAATAGTACTCTGTAACCCAAATCTTACTCTGTAACCTCTTTCCATGTAAGAGTTGGCCATAAAGAACTTCTCGGGCCTAGCTTGCCTGGTAGTTGTCCGTAGGACTCCCACTCCTGCTCCACCCCTAGGCTACAGTGAAGGGCCAGGAGCCATCTGAGCCAGTGGGCCTTGCTGGATTTGCCTCGCAGTGTGCTGCCACTGTCTGACCTGGGGTGTCCAGTCATATTCTGTCTGGCTGTCCGTCCTTCATAGAGTCAAGTGTAGGAATGGACAGTTTTCTCTAGGCCTTGGGTTGTCATTTCTGAAGGCCTCTGTATCCCTTACAACTTGATGACTATAAACATTATACTTTTCTCTCGTTAACCTGTCTCTATGATAGGCACACTGGCTGTGAGGCTAATGGTGTTTGACTCAGGTTTCTTATCTTTCCACCCCTGGAAGACCAAGCAGATACTTTCCTCAGCGTGTAGTCTGTGAACTGTGTCCGTTTCAGCTCTCCTCATGTAAATACTCCTTTCTTTTCCCGTCAGTATTTCTCACCTTCACCACATAAATATTTTAACATGTAAGTAGAATGGCGTCATGTGCCGGAAGAGAGATACAGTACTTCTTTCTTGCTTCCAGGGAAGACCCAGCGTCTTGTGTCCACTTCACACTGTGTGTGTGCCGACCCTTGTTCCTGGCTTCCTCTCTGTGTCACTCCAGCCGTGAGGAACCCATCTGAAAGTTGTTCAGGACAGCACCCCCTGAGTTTGTAGGACTGTGAGATATCTCTGCCATCCCCCTAGGGGTGCTGCCAGTGCAGGTCGTGCTGGGAGAGGCAAGCATCTTCCCTTCCTGATGCGCCTAACTTCTCTCCGTGAACCAGCTGTCCGACCGAAGAGTTTCCTTGAAGACAGATGAGGTTTAAAGACAGTGAGGCAGTCAGTTGAAAGGAAGAGCTTGTATCACTCGCCTCATTGCTACGAGCCTCCACTTGGGATCGTTTGATCATTTTGTTGTTGTTGTTTTGGTTAGTGTTTTAAGCCCTGAAGCAAGACTGTTTTGAAAATGAAAGCTATCAATATGAAGTATAATTTTGAAAGAGTAGCATTTTACTATCAGTAATACTGAAAGAATGGGCCAAAGATTTAGCGCAGTGGTTCCGGTGCTTGCCTAGCAAGGGCAAGGTCCCCGGTTTGATCCCCGGTAACCACATACAACAACACTGGGCCTGGTCACTCACGTCCACCAGCCATCAATACCACATACCACAGTGCCGAGCATGGTGACTCATGCCTGTCATCCCAGCATTCAGGAGGCAGAGACAGGAGGATTGCTGAGTTCGAGGCTTGACTGGGCTACATAGTGAGCTCAGGGCCAGCCTGACTTACATGTCTAAAAAAAAAAAAAAAAAACCTAGAAAGAGGAATTGTGGATTATTTTCATTTTAGAAACTTCACTCTTCCCTCCATGGTTAGAAAGATTTTCCTCTCCTAATGATAAGTGGTGTGTATCTAATTATTTGAAGCAGCCCTTCTCTCTTTGTTTTTTGTTTTTTTTTAAGGTTTTTGCTGTTTGCTGTGTGATTTCACTCAACCCACTTAACCTCTCTGAACTCTGGTTTTATTCTCCATAAGACGAGGCTAATTATGTGAACTACCTTATTAGAATGGTTATGGAGGATTAAATGATAATTTATGTAAAATGGTAAGAAGTTGCCTTGCATACAGAAGCTCAAGAAACTGAAGCAATAATGATGATTATTGAAGGAAAATGTGTGCTCAATAACTGCTGATATTGAAGAATTTTATTTTATTTCTCTTAGAATATTGCCTATTGCAGTTTTTAAGGAGGCAAGACATAAAAATACCTGAGAATAGAAAGGTCAGTAACATAGTGGCATAATGCCGTGGGTTACTCTGGGTGGTCAAAGCCTTTGTACAGCTCACTGGTGTAAGAGTCAGTACTGAGATCTAGTCTGTGATCCAATTGACATTTACCATTTCGCTCTGTGCTGTGCTTCCATTTTGTATCTTCTCATGTACTTCGCAAGATAATCAAGAAAGCCTTGAGTCTGATTTCTGGGTCTTCCTTGAACTAAAAGCAATGATTTTTAGATGAGGTAATGGACAGAGGTTAAGTATTCTTAGAAGATGTGTTAGGAAATTCAAAAGAATGTTTCCAAAGTGTTTTTTCTGTTTCCACTTCTGTTGTGGAAATAAACTATACAAATAAACTATAAACTATACAACGTTCTAATATACATCAAGTAAAATATAAGAAAATATTCTTATCTGGGGACACCTGTCTTAGTTCCTGTTCTCGCTGCCAAGACAAAATACCTGACACCCAAAGTGAGAGGAAGTTTTTACTGTAGTTTACAATTTGTACAGATTTCAGTTCATAGTGTGTTGGCTCCGGGACAGATGGATGGCACAGGGACATCACAAAGGAGAAATGGGTCATGGAAAAGCAAAGCAAGCAGAAGGCAGCTCAGTCAACCTGACTCATGCTTAAACCTCGGATACAATGAGCAGATCAAATTAGTGCAGTTAAAAATGAAAAACACCAGGCCGGAGATTTAGCTCAGTGGTTCCGGCACCTGCCTCACAAGTGCAATGGTCCTGAGTTCCATCCCTGGTAACCACATACAATGTTGGGTGTGGGGACTTAACGCCCACCAGCCATCAATAGCACATACCACAGTGCCGGGCGTGGTGGCTCACGGCTGTCATCCCAGCACTCAGGAGGCAGAGGCAGGAGGACTGCTGAGTTTGAGGCTTGCCTGGGCTACATTGTGAGCTGAGGGCCAGCCTGAACTACAAAGCGAGACCCTGTCTCAAAAAAAAAAGGAAAAACACCGAGCTGGGATTGTTTTCATGAATCCCTGCTACAACAAATAAGTGACAACGACGACCCTCTTTCTATCCCTTGTATTCTGTCCAGGCTAGCCACCCTTAGAGTGGGTGCACTCTGCCCAGGGTGGTGCAGCCTTGGGATGGCACCATGGATCGATCCCAGCGTCATGTCTCTAATTCCACCAGCGCCCATCCTGGGTCAAGCCACCTCTGGAAACTGTGCCTGTGACAACATAAGGCTTTGATGGGATCCCGACACCCATAACTGCACTGGAGAGTGAGAACAAGCACACAGAGTCTTCGTAGGAGCTGAACGTCTGCAGAGCACGATCCAGGGCAGAGCAAGGCCTCCATTTCATAGCTTTTAGACCGAGGGCCGGATGATGTCAATGTCCTCCGGGACAGTTCCCACCAAAAAACCTACACTCTTCTAGCCGGGCGTGGTGGCTCGTGCCTGTCATCCCAGCACTCGGGAGGCAGAGACAGGAGGATTGCTGAGTTCAAGGCTTGCCTGGGCTACAGAGTGAGCTCAAGGCCAGCCTGAACTACAAAGCGAGACCCTGTCTCAAAAACAAAACAAAACAAAACAAAACAAAACAAAACAAAACCCTACACTCTTCTAAGTTTGAAGACCAAAAAACATCAGAGTTCAGGGCAATCGCAGCCAATGGAAAATGAATTTAGAATCCAGCAAGGGATAGTGGAAGGGAGGGTAAGCCCTAAATTTTGTGTATAGATACTACCCAATTTCTTTGATTTTTAAGGAATATAGAAAAGTTTATCCATACAGTACGAGGGAGTGGTGGGAAAATTCCAAATAGGACCCACTTCCAGAGAGAAAGGAAGGACCTTCATGTTTGGTCTCAGGATGAGAGATCTGAAAAGTCACTCTAGCAGTGGAGTTGTTGGGTCACCATGTTCCTGTTATTCTTCCATCTTAGACCTAGAGAGAGCCGGGTGCTGTTCGAAAACTGACACGACAGCCTTCCATTCCTGTTACATGCGGCATCTCCAGAAACTTTACCCCTGGGGTAAAACTGACGAAACACATTTGTTAGACTCCCTAGGATAGGTCTTCAAGAAATCAGGATAAAGTGTGTATGTTGTACTTGAAAAGGAGCTTTGACGTTTTATTAAGAGAAGGGAAAAATGAGTGCTCGATTTCTGACTCATGCTTAAACCATGGATACAACGAGCAGATCTAATTTGTGCAGTTAAAAATGAAAAAAAAAACCCATGTGGGATCTAAGCTGCCACCCAAGAGATTATTTTCATTTTGAACATCACTGAATTAATTCCCTGCCACAACAAAGAAATCAGTATTTTTCTGTTAACTAAAGCTCTTCCACCACATTTGTATTTAATCCATTCATATGATGCAACCCCAAATTTTACGATTTATGAAGAACCAAGAAAATGGAACCAATTTTAAGGAGAAAAAGCAATTATCAGGTACTGATTTCAAGGTGACCCAGGTGTGAAATGAAATAGACAACAGTATTAGAGCAGCTATTGTAAACATGTTCCACGAAGAACAGAAAATAGACTCAAATAAAAGACAGTAAATAAGTGCAAATGAGAACCAAGCAGAAATTCTGATCCTTAGTTTCCAGTATTTGAATAAGAGTTAGCCAAGTGAACTTAAGGGAGTTGGAGATAGCCAAAGAACATCTCAGTCAACCTGCAGATAGATCCATTGAAATGATCTTTCTGAAGCATAGAAAGAAAAGAGAAAAGAAAAAGATTTGAAAAACCGAGTAGAAAAAAAAATGAATAGTCTCAGGATATGTGTGACAAAAATAAAAATGTCTAACAGTGTAATTGGGCATCAATACGGAGAGTAGGAAGATAATGATACAAAAATATATTTGAAGAAATAATGCCCCCAAATTGTCACATTTGATCAAAAATATAAATGTGCATCATTGGGAAATATGGAACATCTCAAATTGAATAAATTTGAAGAACACTGTGCCTTGACACCTCTTATTTCAAATTGCTAAACACCAATATTACAGAAAAAAATTGAGAGGGCTGGGGATTTATCTCAAGTGGTACCTCACCTACCTTGGAAGCATAGGGCCTGAGTTCAATCCCCAGTACCACCAAAAGAAGAAAAAAATTTGAGAGAGACAAAGCCGATACTTTTGGGAGGACAGTGCTTTCAATGAACACTGCTTTCCCATCCAAAGTTATAGAGGGTGAGAAAAGTGAAATATTTTAAAAGTATTGGGTAGGGAGTGCATAGCAAAATCTCAGAATTTAAAATTCTACGGAACAGTGAAAGTCTCCTTTGCAAAAGAAGACAAAGACATTTTCAAATTAGAGAAAACTAAAAGAGCTTATTGCCAGCCTCTTGTACCACAAGAATCCTAGAGGACACTGTTTATGTTGAAGTAAGCTATTAGCATATAAAATCTTAAATTTTAAAGAAGGAATGAAAAGTGTTAGAAATTGTAAATATGAAAGGCCATGTTTTTCATTTTATAACCTTTAAAATACATAGGACTTATTATGGTGAAAATTATAACATTGTCCCTGTCTTGGTTACTTTTCTCTTTGCTAAGGCAAAATACTCAGCACCCACAAGTTGAAAGAGGAAAGGTTCATTTCAGCTCCCAGTTGTAGAGGTTGTATTTCATAGTCGGCTGGCTCCATGGCAGGATGACACGGCTGAGGAGCGTCGCGGCGGAGAACAGTCCATGGCAGAGCAGACATGCTGTCCTCCTTTCCCTTTTATTCCACTCAGTTTACCAGTCTAATTCTTGGTGTTACCCACCCCATCCTAGGATTTCCCATTGCCTGTACTTGGAGAAATCTTAACTTATCAGTGAACTGATCCAATTATTGAACCTTGATCCATGTTCATACACCCTTAATTCACATTCACACAGCCTAGATCCAGCCACCTCTGAAAAGCTCCACCCAGGAGCACATGAAGCTTTGGGGGAGACCAAGATATAAGTTATAATAGAATTTATAATGTGGTACGTGTATATATAGTATATAAAACAGTTAATGCATAAAGAAGGAATGGTAGACTTACATAATCATAAGGTTTTCCAAATTGTATCTGACCTATATGAAATTGCCTCTAATAATGCTGTGAGAGATGAAGCATATATATTTTAGACCCAGAACAACCACTAAAATATTAGTAAGTAAAATAGGATTCTCATTTTGAGAAAGGATCCAAAAATATTACAGGAAAGAAAAAGCAGTGCAATAAGAAGCAGAGGGACAAACAGAAAATGTGTAATAAAATTGTTAAAATAAATAATTGTAAATAAAGTAATGGTAGTTCTGAATGCAGCTATGTCAGTAATTATCTCAAATTTTAATAGACTA
>PVIC010033706.1:0-20012 GCA_004025085.1 Thryonomys swinderianus | reverse complement strand
TTTTTTTTTTTTTTTGAGACAAGGTCTCACTTTGTAGTTCAGGCTGGCCCTGAGCTCACTATGTAGCCCAGGCAAGCCTCGAACTCAGCAATCCTCCTGTCTTTGCCTCCCAAGTGCTGGGATGACAGGTGTGAGCCACCACGCCTGGCACTGTGGTATGTGGTATTGATTGCTGGTGGGTGTGAGTCACCATGCCCAGCATTGTATGTGGTTACCAGGATCAAACTCAGGGCCTTGCACTTGCGAGGCAGGCACTGGAACCACTGAGCTAAACCTCCGGCCCTCTGCATAACTTTTCTTGAGTTAGGTGACAATCATAGTTTAATTTTGCTTTCAAGAATATTATTTATTTAAATTTTACTTGCAGAATGTTTCTTGTTTATATCAAATACTTTGGTTTTTAACAGCTCTTCAAGTATTTTTGTTTATTTCTAATTTTTTAGCAGTCAGCAAGACTCAAGATAAAGTTACCTAATAGTAAAAAAAAAAAAAAAAAAAAAAGCAGTGCATAAGTGTATAGGGATTGGGGCTGTAGGGTGGTTGAGAATGGGAAAAATGAGAATTAAATCATGTCATATTCTGGTACAAATTCTTAATGTTGAGTGTGATCATGATGTGTATATAAAATGTACCAATAAGAAATTCAACTTTAAAAAAAAACATTTATTTGAGTAAGAAAAAAACTTATTTAATATTTTGTTATGACATAAGCAATAGTACATTGTATTGGAGTATTAGGGGTTCTATAATAGTTTCTAAAAAGTAATTTATAATAATTTTTAAAAATTAGTTTCTAGGGCTGGGCGTGGTGGCTCACGCCTGTAATCCCAGCACTTGGGAGGCAGAGGCAGGAGGATTGCTGAGTTCGAGGCTTGCCTGGGCTACATAGTGAGCTCAGAGCTAGCCTGAACTACAAAGCAAGACCCTGTCTCAAAAAAAAAAAAATTGTTTCTAGGGCCGGAGGGTTAGCTCAGTGGTTCTGATGCCTGCCTCACAAACGCCAAGTCCTGAGTTCAATTCCCAGAAACCACATACAATGCTGGGCGTTGAGACTTACGCCCACCAGCCATCAATAGCACATACCACAGTGCCGGGCGTGGTGGCTCACGCCTGTAATCCCAGCACTCGGGAGGCAGAGACAGGAGGACTGCTGAATTAGAAGCTTGCCTGGACTACATAGTGAGCTCAGAGCCAGCCCGAACTACAAAGCGAGACCCTGTCTCAAAAAAAAAAAATTTATTTTCTAGCAAACTGCCCACTAGACGTACTATAATGGATTGGACATCTCGCAGGGGCTACCATCTGATGGACTCAGTGGGCCGGAAATCAGAAGAGCAATGGACCTGTTTGGTCTGTACCCTAGTAAATAATCCCTCTGCTGAGACATGTGATGCTTGCTTGACCTCAAGGCCTGCTGGTAAGACTGAATGTTGATTTTGCATCCATTTCTAAGGTGGTTGAATATACCAAATCAGGTACATCACTGTCTTGATATTTTTACTAAGTGCTTTCTTTCTCTAAGGTCTAAAGGAATTGCTTGCCTTTGCATGTAAACCGTGCTGGCATTCTGTTGAAAATAGTTTTTAACAGGGAGGGAAAACATGCTTGTGCTAAAACAGTGTGTGTGTCTTTGTATCTCAAAAAACTGAGATGATCGCATCTGTTCTCCACTGTTTCTAATGAATTATTCAATAAAGCTTTGTTTTATGCAGATTTCAGCAACTTTCGAGTTTGTTATTCAGTCCAAGTGTTTCACAAATTGAAAGGGAGGATTTCTGTAAGAATATCTTTGCAGGTGGAACTGAAAAATGCTGAATTTTTCCTCTTCTTTATCCTTCCTACCCCTTGTTATTAAAATCTTTACCCAGACAATTGTACTGATTTCATTGAACTCCTTCAAAATAACTCTTTATAGCTCACAATTTTATGTGTTCAGAGAATGCAAAACCTCAGAGAAAACCTGTGATTAGGAAACCAACTCATTGATGCAGCTTCTATTGTGTTCTCAAAGTGTTATTTCTTTCTTCAATTAGAGACGAGAAAGTTCATTCTTGACTTATGGACCCCTACATTTTGCTCACTGTCACATTGTGTTTTGTTCCCTTGGCCTTCACGGCAGACATCACCCCTTGCACAGCTCTTCTAATAGTCGAGGGGACTGTTTCTCCTATTTCTTTTACTGCTTCTTTATGATCATTCAACAGAAAGAGCCCTCAGAAAACCACAATCTTCAGTTTCCACATTTATTTCAACATTCCTAAATGCCTGTGTCTCATGAACTTTTTCCTAGTTAATTCATCTGAAAATGAAAGACATATATCTTCACTGCAGTTTAAAATATAGGACAGATCCTAGAATTCTGGAATATTTTGTTAAAGCATTATATTTAATAAATATTACATCTTTGGGCTGGAGATTTATCTCAGTGGTTCTGGTGCCTGCCTCACAAGCACAAGGTCCTGAGTTTGATCCCGATAACCACATACAATGCTGGACGTGGTGACTCAGACCCACCAGCAATCAATACCACCTACCACAGTGCCGGGCATGGTGGCTCAAGCCTATAATCCCAGCACTTGGGAGGCAGAGACAGGAGGATTGCTGAGTTCGAGACTTGCCTGGGCTACATAGTGAGTTGAGGGCCAGCCTGAACTACAAAGCGAGACCCTGTCTCATAAATAAATAAATATTACATCTTTGTAAATTTTCTGACTGGGATATCATCTCTTCATTAGCATTGCTCTAGTGTTCTGCTTAAACAAAATCCAAAGCAAATGTGTCTTTGTTACCTTCATCTCTGGGCACGTATAAACTGTCAACCTTTGCATTTTAAATATTAATATAATCTCTACATTAATTAGTAGATATAGAGATAGATGATAGATATAGACAGATACATAGATGCATAGATAATAGAATAAAAATATTTCAAAGAGTTAATACATTGTTCAGAATATTGCAGGATAACTTCTCTCTCTTTCCAGATTCAGTACTCAAGACTGAAGAAAATTCTATTGTCTTACACAACTTAGTGAAGTACCCTTGTAATAGCTTTGGGAAAGCACGTACAGAAGTGAAAATCAACAGGAATACTGTTTTTGGAAGCACAACTCTTGTCTTGAGTGATTTTAGCAATAAATCTAGTACTTTGAAGAGAAAAGAAAGCCAAATCCAGATACCAGATGGGGAATTTCAAAACTCTCTTTCTACAAACGTTTGTTTTCATGATACACGGCACCCCTCCAAGGAGAGAATAAACTATATAACTCAAGTATCTAACAAAGTAAACTTATCTCCTACAGTCTGCTCTCAGTCTGAATTATTTAGTTCAGCACATAAAAAATTGAAAACAACCCACTACTCAACACCAGACCTCAAAAGTTGCAACACTGGATTTTCTAACAGGTATGATGCTTTTAACCATGGTCTTTAAGGTATTTTCACAAAGCTTGTTTTAAGATACTTTTAAGATCTTTAAAGTATTTGTATTGCATAAATTTTAAGGCACAAATGTACATTGCTAAGGAAACTAAATTGATTTGGTCATATAAATCAAACTCTGAAAACTGTGATAGTAATTTTCTCTTTATCAGCTTATTATATTAGAGACTAGGGAAAAAAATTTTTAAAAAAACCTAATTTTCCTGCATCTATAAAAGGTTATTTTTCAGTGACATTAGCTATATACATGTTCAATACATAGTATCTGGCAGATACTGGCAAGTATAACAAAAATTTCAAATCACCCATAGTCATCCCTGTTATCAGTAACCATTAGCATTTTTTAAACATATCATAAGTTGAAAGTGTCATAAGTTAGCATCATAGAATACTACAGAGTATTGATTCCCCAGTGATCAAGTAGCTGAGATTCACTGCCAGCACCTACTATCAAAAGACATTATTACACTGCTTATCACAGGCCCAATAAAAGATCAAAATTCAAAACTCAAAGTACAGTTTCTACTGAATGCCTTATTGCTTTCACAATCAGTGATAAAAGTAGGAAAGTCTAAGCAGAACCATTGTAAGTCAAAGACCATTTGTAGTTATTCCAATGAAAGATGGCATTCTTCTGGAAGAGACAGTGTCATTCACAAGAATTTAGTAAATGTTTTCTATTTTAAAAATTGTGATATTTCTATAAACAACTATGACTACATCTCAAACATACAGGTGGGACGGTATTCTTATTTCAAACAAAAAGTCCTGAAAATCAAACATCCTATTTTGTTTCTGAACTCAAAAATCTGTAATTCCATTTAATAAACACTACCAGGCCAGATATGGCTCACAAGATTACCAGCCTCATATGCACAAGATCCCCCATTACTGTTAACTGAGATGTGAAAATTGTAATAGATAGTGCCATTCCTTTCAATAACAAATGTTGGGAGCTCCTCTTCCTACTTCCTTTCATCCATTTACGTGGGCTTCCTACCAGCATAACTGATTTTATTCCTGCATCAGAAAAAGACATTTCCCTATGATTTTGTTTCTGAAGCTTTTTTTTTTTTTAAAAGCAGGTGCCATCTATCCAGCATTTTTAAATGAAGAGCATATGACATGTGAATGAAAGATCTTATTTACATGTTATGTCTTTTCTTGCCAGTCAGAGATAGGCAGTGTTACTTTGGGTGGAATCTAAAGTAACCTCAGGTGGAATTCTAATGGGTAGATTGCTCTGATGAGCCATTCCTTTGTTTATGGGGAGAGTCCTCTGCTGGAAGTGGAATGAGGGACTACCTGCTCGACACTCCTAGACAAAACTCTGAATCCTATGGCATATTTCATAACAACTCTGAGACAGTTTTTCCTTAGGATATGGATATTTCTCAAATTTCCTGTCCCAGCTTTTAATTTGCCATTAGTTAATTCTGATGGCATATCCTTGGCTGACTTTTCAAAATATTTTGTTCATAATTATTTATGATAATTGTTTTAATTTCTGTCCATAATAGTCCTGTTTGCATTAAGCTCTGGGACCAAACTTTTAGACTAACTGGATAAATATAGCTTTTTACTTTAACCCTAATTCATGTCTCATGATGGAAATCATTAAAGAGCTACTGAAGAAAGTCTGAGTTAGGAGACCATGCATTAGGAGAAAATCACTTTTGAACAGTTTTTCTGTTCTGTGACTTAGTGGAAAGAAGTGGAAGTGATCAATTTAAAATATTGTGTCATTTGTTGTATCCAGATGAAATAACTTGGCATATTTTTATTTCCTTAGTGCTTAAAAAAAATCTCTGACAGTTTAACTAATGAATTAAGAATTTAAAAAAACATTAATGTAACCTTAAATTTAAATGATGTCCTCATGAGCCATTAGTGATAGAATCGTGATTAATCACAGAGCACAGTGTTACTTAGAAATGCTACAGCCATGTGTAAGTACTGAATATGAGCACACCAGGAGTGAGACTCCACAATCAGTCAAGATCAACTAGCAGAATAAAAGTCAAGTGATGAAATAAATTCACCCAGCAGCCCTTCTGCACCCAGCTACTTTACAAGGAATAAATTGCAAATTACTGTCATTTATTTCATTTTTCTCCTCATCTGGCAGCTACAATGTTCATCTTGCGGATAAGCTGCCTAGAAGAAGCTCACAACATAATGCTATTAAAGCAGGTGGTCCACTCAGAATTGATAGCCAGTTTATTTTTTTCTTTAATAATTATACGGTAATTAGTCTGACTTTTGTTCTCTTAATTACTGATCTCATCACCATACCATACATGCAATGTTGATAAGGCATATTTTGGGATTGGTCTTTAGATGCACTTGAATGTGATTTAGCTACTGGATTATAAATTAGATAAGTGAAGCTATTTTAAGCACTTGAGAATAACCACTAAAAACAGTTTTAAATCTTTGATCCAGTTATGATAAACAGAGCAAAACAGTGACAGGGTTTTTTTTCCCAATACCAGGGATCAAACTTGAGCCCTTGTGCATCCAAGGTTGGCACGGTACCACTTGTGCTAAATCCCCAGCAACAGTGACAATATTTAAAGAAAATTATCTGTAGGGCTAGGGAGTTAGCTGAGTGACACTGTACCTGCCTGCCAAGTGCAAGGTCCTGAGTTTGATCTCTGATACCAAAAAAAGAGAAAGGAAGTATCTATTCTAGGTCAAATGGTTCTTCTGAGTTTGATAAAAAATGCTCATGTGAGAGAGGGAAAGGATACTATGAAAAGCATTAGCATTTTCTTATATCTACTGCCATCAGAAGAGTAGAAGGTCTACCTGTAATCATTAGCTCAACAGTGACACCTTGGACTTGTTTTGGGGTCACCCTGTTGGAATTTTTAATTTTTTCAAGCTCAGAACCACATGGGGACATCTAGGATTAATCATTCAATTTCTTTTGTTTTATTTTAATGTGAAAATTATCTTGGGTGCTAAAATGTATATTCCATTATATTGATTAGTTCAAAATATTCCAGACAATATTTTATTATGATGAATCATCCTAATTGCAAAATAGTTAAATGGTGATAAGCTAATCATTTAAAAATGTAAAATAGCATTCATTTTGAACATGTATATCTCACTTGATATTATCTTTTTAATAGTTTTTAACTGATCAGTTTGACTTTATTAATAACCATGTACTGAGAACGTATTCAGCCTCAAGCATTGTTCCATGTGCATGGTGGGGGGGAGGACTGGGGATTAAACTCAGGACCTTGCTCTTGCCAGGCATGTAATGAAGCTACATTCTAGGCCCCTGTTCTTCAATGTAATGATAACTTCTAGCAAACTCTAGCCAGAAGAACCAAATCCAGCCTAACATCACTTGGTGCAGTTTTATTTCCATTTGTTTTTTTTTATGTAATTTTTATGTTGCTACCAACAGAACTGAATAGTTCCCACAAAGACCATGAGATCCACAAATCTAAAATATATTACTTGAAAATGTTTGCCAACTCTTGATCTATTATGTCACTACGCCACTTGTAAGTCAATATTCAAAATGATGATACTAAACAATGCAGCTATTCTTTATGCAGAACTTACTTAAGGTAATAATCTGCTATATTTTAGAAAGTTTTCAAATAATGATTAAAAAAAGAAGAGCCAAAATGTTCTCAATTAAGCGAAACATTTAATTAACCCAGATAATGTTTTCTATCATAAAATTAAGATTAGTTGCATACATTTAAAACTATGTGATCACAGGTGGCATCAAGTATCTTGGATACATTAATTCAATGCTTCATAATGTAGTGTATGTGTGAATCACCTGAGAATCTTGTTAACATGGAAATTTATTCATAGGGATCTGGACATAGGGACAAACTTGTATCTGGATGGTGCTTTGAATGACAGCAATGTTTTTGTTTGGTGGAACACACTCTTGATACCAAAGATTAAAGAGCACAGGACAAGCTTTTTTCTTTAACTTTACACCAAGGTAGAAACAGAATGAAAGACTGAAATGCACCAGAGGGAAACAACTGGAGTCTTTCCTTTCATCTTCATTCCCTACTTTTCACTTTTCCTGGATGGGTAGAAACCTGAAAATATCCAGGTGGAAGGAAGTGGGTTAAAACGTGGTGAACTAACAGCTGCCGCATACAGCCACCTTTAAATAATATAGAAAACAATTTTACATATGTATATTATAATTGGCATTGTTTGATTCACTTCTAATATTCTTAATATTTCTCTGTTAAAATGTCTTTGAGCACTTTATGAAACCATTTCAATTTTGCAATCTCTTTAATTCTGTACAATCACCCAGACATTTTACGTCTCTAGAAGTTGAAATTTTAATATCAACCCTTGGAGGCAGGTGGTGAAAAGTAGGGTTATAGAAAAGAAAATGTCATTGCTTCTCAGCTTTCATATTTTGGATTTGATATTACCTATGATTCTAATATATAAGCTGCCACATTCCATCTTGAAAGAACCACCAACAAAATAGTGGCTGGTGAAATGTTTAATTTATAATGATGTCATTAGCAATGCCTACAGCTGCTTTTATTTTATAAATGATTGCGACCAATAGCTTTAGAAACAGCCCTAAGAATGTTTAAGTCCATCCCAACAAACATTTTAAAACAATATATTTAATCATCCACTTTCTATAAATTAGCTTAAACCTATTGCACCAAAAAAAAATAAAATAAAATAAAACACATTCTCTGGAAATTTTGATTACATATAATGCCCTGAGCCATCATGGTAGGAAAAAAAGTATTCTGAAAAATGTTTTTTAGGAGGCAAGAAAAATATGCTGGACATTTAAGCTTTTTAAAAATTAGTTATGAGTGGGGCCGGAGGATTAGCTCAGTTGTTCCGGCGCCTGCCTCACAAGTGTAAGGACCTGAGTTCGATCCCCGGTTACCACATATAATGCTGGGCGTGGTGGCTCACGCCTGTAATCCCAGCACTCGGGAGGCAGAGACAGGAGGATTGCTGAGTTCGCGGTGGCTTGTCTGGGCACCATAGTGAGCTCAGGCCCAGCCTGAACTACAAAGCAAGACCCTGTCTCCAAAAAGCAAAAACAAAAAAAAAATTAGTTATGAGTGATGTTTTATTCTTTAGAAATTTCCTCAAACTTGAGAAAGGATGAACTATTTTATCATTTAAAAGTTTAAAAATAGGAATATTAGTGAGAGGGACTTCTGGGTTTGTTTGCTTATTTGTTTGTTTTCTCTAATTTGAGTTTGGGTGCTGGACCCCAACACAGCATCTTGAGTGTGTTAAATACATGTTGTGGGTTCAGCCACTGAGCTCCTCTCCCAGCCTCCAGTTTTCAATAATGTAACTATGCCAACTAGGTTATTAAAATATTCAAAGGGAAATGAGGTACAGGGGTAAGTAACAAGGGAAAGAAAAAATATGATGGTAATAAAAAAAGGGAAACAAAGTTTATGTATATAGGGAGAGGGGTTGTGGAGGTGGGAAAAAATGAGAAATTTTGTCTTATACTGGTATAAATTCTCAACATCATGGAATCACGATGTGTATATATAATATACTAATAAAGATTAAAATTTTAAAAATAAGTATGATAGGGCCGGAGGGTTGACTCAGTGGTTCCGGCGCCTGCCTCGCAAGCGCAAGGTCCTGAGTTCAATCCCCGGAAACCACATACAAGGCTGGGCTTGGAGACTCACGCCCACCAGCCATCAATACCACATACCACAGTGCCGGGCGTGGTGGCTCACACCTGTAATCCCAGCACTCGGGAGGCAGAGACAGGAGGATTGCTGAGTTCGAGGCTTGCCTGGGCTACATAGTGAGCTCAGGGCCAGCCTGAACTACAAAGCGAGACCCTGTCTCAAAAAAAAAAAGTATGATAAAAGCATTAATGAAATTATGCAAAACACGTAAAAATAATGATGAAGCTCATTTTCAAGAAAATTCTCCATATACAGTTAGAGTGCAAGATCATCTCCTGTGCTTTGTTCACACTATTAGGAATGACCTCCAAATGCTCTTGATTGTAAATGTGTGGGAGATAGAGCTGTTCTACTAGGTTTGCAAAATATACACTGTTGCTCTTCTAGGCAGGCTGTTTCTTGCTGACGACTGTTGTAGTGGCCTTGATCAAAGAAAAGCATAGCAAATTGTCTTTTAAGTGGACAGTGGAGAGAGTGATCTGCATGGCCTTGTCAGATCCATTCATGAGTGTTTCTATACGCAAGAAAATAATTAGAGAGCATTGTAATTCTAGTTCCTTTATGGAGCAGGGGAAGGCTAGACTTGAAAATATTTCAGAGAAAATCGAAATGACTACATTGTGAAAAGAAGAACTCAGTATTAGAAATGAAAACAAAATATGATGTACTGGATACAAAATTCAGCTGTTTCTATTATTTTAAAAATGTAAGTTATGTGCTTTAAGTTTATAGGTAGCTTTGAATTAAAAGAAAGAACTAAAAGACAAAATATGTGTAGTTTTTGATACAATTTCTTCCTATGAGTAAAATTCACATGTGTAGAAGTGCTGTGAACAACCCCTCGACACTACTGTAATATAATTATTTTATAACCTGTCATTCCAGTGAACCTCAGACTAGTGTGGCAGATGGTCGTTGTGCCTTAAATGCTAGCAGTCCACGATGCAGTAAACACAACCGCCTCTGCGCTCTCCGGGTTGTGAGGAAAGATGGTGAAAACAAAGGAAGGCAGTTTTATGCTTGTCCACTTCCTAGAGAAACCCAGTGTGGATTTTTTAAAGTACGTATAAGATTTATCAAGCTTGCTGTGTGGTAACTGAATTTAGGATGTTAAAATGTAGCAAAGAGGACCGGAGATTTAGCTCAGAGGTTCCGGCGCCTGCCTCGAAAGCGCAAGGTCCTGAGTTTGATCCCCGGTAACCACATACAGTGCTGGGCGTGGAGACTCACACCCACCAACAGTCAATACCACATACCACAGCACCAGGTGTGGTGGCTCACGCTTCTAATCCCAGCACTCGGGAGGCAGAGACAGGAGGATTGCTGAGTTCGAGGCTTGCCTGGGCTATATAGTGAGCTCAGAGCCAGCCTGAACTGCAAAGCGAGACTCTGTCTCAAAAAGAAAAAAAAAAATGTAACAAAGAGCAATGCTTTTTCAGTTTTACCTTTACATGTTGAGCAAACATGTTAATAATCAAATTCTTGAATAACACAGAATGCAGAGCTTCAGCCAAATAATAATAAGACAGCCATTAGTCTACTAGAGTATATCGTATTTCTAATAACAGATTAAAATGTTTGTAAAAATGTTCCTCAGGTCATAAAGACAGAAAGGTATTGGCTAACTAGTACGTATTAGTACTACTCACATTACTAATAACCTAAGGTAAGAATTCGCTATCCTCAATTCAGTGCTGTATGAACAGCTTTGGTTTATACATTGGATAGAGATACATGAGAAAAACAACGTACATCCCTTGGGTTTGCAATAACATTAGTGAATCCTACTACTCAAGCTTGGCCAAATCTAGCTACAGGAGCTCCCTTCTGCCTTCCCAGTTTATAAGGGTGTCATGGAAAATGAATCTGATGTAGGAGACAAGAATCTGGATCCCTTTAGTCAATTTCATTTTGTATACTTCTCCAAGGTATAAATGTGCCACCATAGTAAGAGTGATTCTAAAGTTTAAAATACACTTTTTTTCCAACTTTAGTTTATGTAATATTTAAACAACAAAAGATGATACTGATCCCTTTTAGTATTGGAATAGAATTGTTCAGGTTGGACTGAAAGACAAGACATCTCTTTTCATCATGATACTTTTCTTAATTTCCTACAGAAGGTTTAATACTGATTTTAGATCCCAAAATAAGATGTGACTGTCCTACTAAATTTATGTCTTTATAGACAGAATGAAAAAAATATTACATATTGCTAATGATGTCTTCTTTCATATCTATTTTGGGACTAAAATGAACAGGAATAAGAATAACAAAGTAGACTATGACTTACCCTGACTGGATAAGTCCTTACTGGATTCTTTCTTTGCCTAAGAGACTATGGAAGCTTAATATTAGAAGTCATAACAAATTTTTTATCTTATCCTTTTAACTAAAACAAATGTACAGCAGAGACACTGGTGATTATGGCAAGTTTCTGACAGTTTTCATTTACTCTTATTGAAGAGAAGGAACTTTTGTAAATATACCTTTAGGTAAGAGAAAACTCAGAATTATGACAGTTCTTCATGTGAGTCAAACAAACTTCTAAGGGATGCTTCTTATAAGAAATCAGTTTTGTAAGGACAACAGCTAGTGGCTTGTGTCTGTTTTACAATGTGGAATTAATAAGAACATCAGTGAAGACACTATGACCACCCCCCCCCCCAGCCTAGGCTTCATCTGCACATCACTCTAACTCTGCTGTAAGCGTTATAGTCCTCTCCTTGCTTTTCTCCTAGTGGGCTGATTTGTCCTTCCCCTTCTGCAACCATGGCAAGCGCTCCATCATGAGAACAGTGTTGAAGACTGGACCTAATAATGGAAAGAATTTCTTTGTGTGTTCTTTGGAGAAGAAAAAACAGTGCAATTTTTTCCAGTGGGCAGAAAATTGTCCAGGGATAAAATTTACCCCGGGATACTAGTATTTTCTCTTTCTGTAGAATATCTGGCATTTACTCTCTTCAAACTGTTTAGTGTTCCCCTTTGCAGAATAGAAAGGTTGTGGAATATCTGTGACACATGTAAATTAAATCACTGTAGGATTTAGAACTTTATTTCCATTCTATGGCTACTGTTTTCTTTCCTTCCACATTGTGAAACACACTGTTGATAAGATGTACAGCATATTCTATTTATAATGTATATTTAACACAATAAAGTATTAATATTAAGTATTCTTTATCTCCTATAACTTCTTTGAAGAAACAGTGATGTATCTTTTTGTGAAGACTGGTATCACAATAAAATAATAAGTTACTCTATAATGAATAATTTGCTCATGGACTACTATTTACATTATATAAAGTATTTTTTATATCTTAAAAATATTTAAGATTGGGCTGGAGATTTAGCTCAGTGGTTCCAGCGCCTGCCTCGCAAGCACAAGGCTCTGAGTTCGATCCTGCTAACCACATACAATGGTGGGTGTGGTGACTCAAGCCCACCAGCAATGAATACCACATACCACAGTGCCTGGCATGGTGGCTCACGCCTGTAATCCCAGCACTCTAGAGTCAGAGGCAGGAGGATTGCTGAGTTTGAGGCTTGCCTGGGCTACAACGTGAGCTGAGGGCCAGCCTGACCTACAAAGCGAGACCCTGTCTCAAAAAAAAAAAAAAATTAAGATACAAAAGTATACTTTATCGGGCCGGAGGGTTAGCTCAGTGGTTCCGGCACCTGCCTCACGAGCACAAGGTCCTGAGTTCGATCCCCGGTAACTACATATAATGCTGGGCATGGAGACATGCCCACCAACAATCAACACTGCATACTACAATGCCGGACGTGGTGACTCATGCCTGTAATCCCAGCACTCGGGAGGCAGAGACAGGAGGATTGCTGAGTTCGCGGCGGCTTGCCTGGGCACCATAGTGAGCTCAGGGCCAGCCTGAACTACAAAGCGAGACCCTGTCTCAAAAAGCAAAAAAAAAAAAGTATACTCTATCAAAAATATTTCATTCTATTTAACAAATGCCAAATTACTATTAGGTGCACGGGCTGTGACCAACCCTTGTATGACTTCAGGTGTGTCTTAGTGAAACATCAAGATTCAGACTATAACTGAAACACGAAGAGGCTGCATGCATATTTTTAGAAATAAATTGATTTATATTTATCTAATCTTGATTTTAACACCTAGTGTTTTTAAAATATACATCAATTTCAAAATCTTAATGTATTGCTGTAGGCTATACCTGAAATGTCCCTAAGTGAGCCATGCGTTGGAGGGTTAGAGGTAGCTGACCTTTTGGAGGCAGGGCCTAAAGGAAAAAATTACAGGGGTTCCAAGTGTGCCCTTGAAGGGGATATCAGGACCCAGAGGGTGTCTTTATTTCCTGGCTTCCATGAAATAAGCAAATTTGCTTCACCTTGTACAAGCTTCAGAACATTGTACCATGGAACCCACCACAGTGTTCTACCTCATAAGGCCTAAAGACAATGGAACCAACTGACTATGGCTGAAACTACACGCCAAAATAAACCTTTACTCCTTTTAAGTTTACTTTCTCATGTATTTTGTGACAGTGATGGAAATCACACATGTGTATGCATTTGAGTTTTATTTTACCCTCTTTATTTCTTAGTATTGTAGGTATGATTATTTCCAAAAGAAAAAAAAATCAATGTTAAAGTATTTCTACACAGGGCCGGAGGGTTAGCTCAGTGGTTCCGGCGCCTGCCTCGCAAGCGCAAGGTCCTGAGTTCGATCCCCCGTAACCACATTTAATGCTGGGCGTGGAGACTCATGCCCACCAACGATCAATACCGTATACCACAATGCCGGACGTAGTGGCTCACGCCTGTAATCCCAGCACTCGGGAGGCAGAGACAGGAGGATTGCTGAGTTCGCGGTGGCTTGCCTGGGCACCATAGTGAGCTCAGGGCCAGCCTGAACTACAAAGTGAGACCCTGTCTCAAAAAGCAAAAAAAAAAAAAAAAAAAGGTATTTCTACACATTTGTGGGGAATGCTTTTCAGACTCAGCTCAGTGTACTTTGTAAAAGGTGGCAGGGAAGAATGCTTCAATGTCTGTCCTATTCTCCCATTAAATTATCCATGCAAAGTTACAGAAGTTAATGGTATATGAAATTACCAGCAAGAAGAGCATCTTTAAAGTTTTATATGTGTTTTAAGTCTGCACTCAAAAGATAAAATAAGAACTAATCTAAGATCAATGATCTTGACTCAAAAGACTGAACCTACCTAGTGGACAGACCAGGCACTGGACTGGACAGTTGACAGTGTCACCTGATGTGAACTACATATATTTTTTTCATTAAGTCACACAACAAAGAAAGAAAGCCTACTGATGTGCAGTGTCATTATAAGGAAATATGATAAACTGAAACATAGATTTTAATATGATCAATTTATATGCTTATCCAATAAAAATGTACAGATTTCTATAAAAAATGTAAACAACAAATCAGAAAGATACATAAGATATTTTTGTTTCAAAACTCTTGTTTAGAACAGCTGAATGTTTAAAAGATGGCTTTCTTCTATACTTGAGTTTTAAAATTGTGAAGAAGTTTTTGCAGCCAACGTGACTCCCATGATTTGTCTTTCGATGTCTCCCTAAAGCCTCGTGCAGATGAGGGAGAACTTTCCACAGAGTTGGATCTGGATTGTGTGCTGCTGGGGTTAAGGTGTATGATTACTAAACCACTACATGTGAGTGATTAGTTTGGAACTTCCCTAGCTCCGATAGGCTGAACATGATAAAAGGGGTAGAAAGATGCTGGTTAACTCTTTCTGGTTACCTTTGCTGCCTTTTGTGTGCCAGTGATAGAAAAGTAACACAGTGACCTAGTTACCGCCAATGGAATCCAACCCTCTCACAGATAACTTTTATTAAAAAATTATATGCGCACTTGGGAGGCAGAGGCAGGAAGATTGCTGAGTTCGAGGCTTGCCAGGGCTACATAGTGAGTTCAGGGCCAGCCTGAACTACAAAGTTAGACCCTGTCTCAAAAATAATTAAAATATTAAAAAATTATACGAAATTGTGAACTATAGCAGGTGGATTCTTAAAAGTTTTAAAATTTGGGCCGGAGGATTAGCTCAGTGGTTCCGGCGCCTGCCTCGGAAGCGCAAGGTCCTGAGTTCGATCCCCGGTGACCACATATAATGCTGGGCGTGGAGGCACGCCCACCAACAATCAACACCGCATACCACAATGCCGGACGTGGTGGCTCACGCCTGTCATCCCAGCACTCAGGAGGCAGAGACAGGAGGATTGCTGACTTCGCGGCGGCTTGCCTGGGCACCATAGTGAGCTCAGGGCCAGCCTGAACTACAAAGCGAGACCCTGTCTCCAAAAAAAAAAAAAAAAGTTTTAAAATTTGAAAGAAGCTACTTGAAAGGAAGAAGAAAATGACTTTTCTTCTGATAATATTTTGAACAAAAATACCCTGACCAAAGCTGCAGTGGAAACCCCAAATTCTTCTGGTTCTAATGACCAGCAGTTTTGGAAAGCACAGCTATCAGGAAATCTCCAAAAAGGGATATTCAGAAATGTAAAGCCCCAATGTCTATAATTAAATCCAGCCTGCATCCAACCAGTGACTGGTTCCTGAATCACCAAGCGTAAAACAAGCTAAACAGAGGAGCTGAAGAGAGACCAATAGAATCACCATTTTGTCTACCAATAGTGATAGTTTATGTTCAATCTACCCAAATTATTTGCTTTCTTGAGACAAAAATATCAACACTCTTTCCTGATCTATACCAAAATCCAGAGTCCTCACCATATAGTGATGATATTGGGGGTATAATTCACAGTTATGCAGATATAATGAAACAGAATGATACAATTCTGTTTTAAAAACAATGAACACCTGCTTCAATGTGATTAGATATTAAAATTATCAAACAAAGACTTAAACAGCTATCATAATTACACTCATTGATGAAAAATCTAAAGGAACATGATATTGAATGCAAATCTAAAATTTCAAAAAGTCATACAAAAAATTTGAAATGGCATACCTCCAGTGATTCTCAAAGCACCAGAACCAGGACAGGGCTAGATAGCACAAAGCTTGCATTTAATCTTTGTGTTCTAGAAACTTCTAGAAAATGCTGTGTAATTCAGCTAATGTATCTATTTGATCCTCATATTTAAAACCAATTAAAAATTTGAAGAATATTCATAAGGAGAAAAAGTAAGAGAAGTTAATACAAATAACAATGATTTTCTGGGCCTCTACCTAGCACAGCAGCTTGGTCAAACACTTTCCATAATTATTTAATCATCTTGTCCATCCTGCAAAAGAGATGTTGCTGTTTTCTTTCGCACCTCTAATTTTCCATTCTAAGATACTCAGTTTATGTAGGTAGGAAGTAAACATGTGTCACAGACCACAGTCAGAATAAAGTTTGCCAAGTGCTAAAGGCCATACTTTTTTTTGAGACAGGGTCTCACTTTGTAGTTCAGGCTGGCCCTCAGTTCACTGTGTTGCCCAGACGAGCCTTGAACTCAGCAATCCTCCTGTCTCTGCCTCCTGAGTGCTAGGATTACAGGTGTGAGCCACCATGCCCAGCACTGTGGTATGTGGTATCGATGGCTGGTGGGCGTGAGTCACTACGCCCAGCATTGTATGTGGTTATCCGGGATCTAACTCAGGACCTTGCACTTGCGAGGCAGGCACTGGAACCACTGAGCTAAAACTCTGTCCAATATCTTTATTTTTAATAGTACTACTAATATTATCTGAGACAACTATTGTCAGTAATCCTAAAACTCTAGGATTCCCCACAGCAAATTCTCCACACGTCCAGCCAGAGGCCAGGAGCCCACAGCAATGTCTCAAGCTAGTCCATATCTATCCTGGGAAGGACCAAAGGCCGGTGGTGGAAACTAGGAAGCATGTTCCAGTGGAGAGTGGGATCTACAACAGGCTGAGGGATCTGCACTGCAGCCAAGAAGAGACACTCAAGGCAAAGATCTGAGCTCCCCTGACAAGAGCAGCTATGCTCAGCAACACTGAGGACCCCAGCTCTACTAACAGGAATAGTATTAGGAGTTCACATCAGGAAAACCACCCGCAGCCACAACCTTCTCCAGGAAAATCCACTGCATATACTCTTCCTCTCCAGTCTCCTTTTATGCCATTGGTAACAACCCATGCTCAGAAACACAGCATCTCAGTTCAGCTGGGCATTTTCAACTTGACCATTAGTTAATGCACCACACTGTGACATAAGATTTAGGTATTTTTTTCTTTAAATTCTATGATAAAATTAAAATGTTAAATTTTGTGTTCAATGACTTTAATTTTCCACCACTTCAATTTTCATTATATTTTTAAAACCGCTTTTCACGTACTTTTCTAAAAACAGTGTGCTTACAACAATAAAATTGTAAAACAAAGGTGCTAAAAATGAATCAAACATATCTTTAAACACGTTCAAGGAGCACTTAATGCAGGGCCTTCACAACAGCTATGGGACCACTTTAAAGGGGCCTTGCTGTGGGGAGAGAGATTGGGCTCGACTCTTAATATAGCACCGGCAAGTGACAATTTTTAGCCACAGAGCAGTGTAGGCATGAATGGATGGAAAATTACTAAGGAAACATGAGGAGTAAGAAGGATTCTGGCTAAACTGACTTAACAGAATTCTTGCTGAAAATAGGCCAGGATGATGCATATCTGGGTGATGGTGAAGGATGAGGGAGTTTTTGCTAAACTGACTTTGCAATACTTTTCTGCTGAAACAGGATTTTATAAGGAAATTCACAGAAGATTCAGAAACCTGACTGAAGTTTGGCCAAGTAATGAATCTTTTTATCAGCGTACTAGCAAAATTGATATAAATGAAAAAAATGTTCTAATGAGTTTTCTGAAACATGAAACATCTTTTTCATTGAATATCTTTGCAGTACCTTATATATTTTCTGAAGCTTATATCATAGTGTGCTTCAACATGCTATTTCTCCTATCCACACTTGTTTTTCCCCCTCAGGGATAGCGATTGAATCTAGACCCTCAAGCATTCTAGGCAAGCACCCTCCCCAGTGATACTCACTGCACTTTCTAATGCTTACTTCCTTAAGGAATTATAATAACATTTACTTTTCTAAAAATCTTAACAAACTTGTATCTGACACACTGTCAAAATCTGGTAAAAATTTTTAACAGGGCCAGAGATTTAGTTCAGTGGTTCTGGCACCTGCCTAGTGAGGGAAAGGTCCTGAGTTCGATCCCCAGTAACCACATACAATATCAGGTGTGATGACTCACACCCACCAGTAATTAGTACCACATACCACACTGCTGGGTGGCTGTGGTGGCTCACACCTATAAACCCAGCATTCATGAGGCAGAAGCAGGAAGATTGCTAAGTTTCAGGCTTGCCTGGGCTACACAGTAAACTCAGAGCCAGCCTGAATTACAAAGTGAGATCCTGTCTCAAAAAATTTCATTCATTCATTCATTTTACCAGCATAAGTTCTCAGACAAAGGCTACTATCTAGAATATATAAAGAATTTTTTAAAAATCAGCTGCCTCCCAATTTAAAGATCCAGTTCAAAAATGGGCATCTGAGGGGCTGGAGATTTAGCTCAGTGGTTCCGGCGCCTGCCTCGCAAGCACAAATCCTGAGTTCGATCCCCGGAAACCATATACAATGCTGGTCATGGTGACTCACGCCCACCAGCAATCAATACCACATACCACAGTGCCGGGCATGGTGGCTCAGGCCTGTAATCCCAGCCAACATTCGGGAGGCAGAGGTAGGAGGACTGCTGAGTTCGAAGCTTGCCTGGGGTACATAGTGAGCTCAGGGCCAGCCTGAACTACAAAGCGAGACTCTTTCTCAAAAAGGGAGGGCATCTGAAATGAACAGACACCTTTCAGAGGAAACACAGGAAGAAATGTTCAACATCACTAGTGATTCAAAAGATGTAGATGAAAACAGCACTGAGATTCCATCTCATTCTGCAAAGAATGGCTACTATGTCAAAATTAACCAGCAACAAATGCTGGCAAGGCTGTGGGGAGAAAGGAAACTTCTCCACTGTTGGTGGGAATGTAGACTGGTACAACCACTGTGGAGATCAGTGTGGAGATTCCTCAAAATACTTGGATTAGAGATCTCATTTGACCCTGCTATTCCCCTGCTAGGTATGTACATAAAAGAATTAAAAGATTCGTATCTCAGCGATAGACATATGAACACCAGTGGTCATAGCAGCTCAGTTTGTGATAGCTAAATCTTGGAAATAAATCTCCATCAACTGGAGACTGAATAAAGATGTGTTTTTTCTGTGAAATGGAGTATTAGTCTCTCATAAAGAATAGGTTTGAGTCATTTACACTCAAATGGATGTACCTTCAGGACATACTCCTAAGTGAAATAAATAGGTCATAGACCTGTAAATATTGCATCTTTTCTCTGATATGAGAAACTGAAGATATTAATGAGTTCTAGAATATATGATAGATATTGTGAAATAGAAAATATTCAAAGGGAAATAGGCTGTAGGGTAAGTAACAAGGGAAAGAAAAAATATAATAGTAATAAAAAAGAGGAAACAGTTTATGCATATAGGGGTGCAGGGGCTTATAGGGTAAGTGGGGGAATGGGAAAAATGAGAATTAAATTGTGTCATAGCCGGGCGTGGTGGCTCACGCCTGTCATCCCAGCACTCAGGAGGCAGAAGCAGGAGGATTGCTGAGTTCGAGGCTTGCCTGGGCTACATAGTGAGCTCAGGGCCAGCCTGAACTACAAAGGGAGACCCTGTCTCAAAAAAAAAAAAAATTGTGTCATATATTAGTACAAATTCTCAATATTGTGTGTGATCATGATCTGTACCAATAAAAATTCAAATTAAAGGGGCCGGAGGGTTAGCTCAGTGGTTCCGGC
>PVIC010033705.1:0-19964 GCA_004025085.1 Thryonomys swinderianus | reverse complement strand
CTTTGACATAGTGAACAGTATTTTGAGATGTTTACAACAGTTATAGTGTGATATGAAAATATGTGTGATATGTGTTGGTAATAAAGTCGCACGTATGTTAATATCACCATAGTTTATCTAGTATCATAATTGAAAGGAATCCTATATTTTATCAGAGGTTAGTGAGATGAAGATGTGATATTTTCCCTGTCTTAGTATATGGTCCTCTTGAACTCTACCTATAGTTTCACATAAGGGAAGTGTTCTGATTTTTTAAATTTACTTTTATTGGTACGTTGTATATACACATCATGATCACACTCAAAATTGGGAATTTGTACCAGTATATGACACTATTTAATTCTCATTCCTTCACCCACCCCAGAATCTCCCACCTTCTAATTAGGGAGCTGTTAAACTATATAAATCTTGGACATTAAGAGTATGTTAGAAGAAGCCACATTTTGCCTGAACCTCATCTGTCCCTGCCTGGTCATGAGCGTACACTATCTATTGGATAAGTCATCAGTCTACCCACCTACCTACCTACTAAAGTAACCATTAAGAAACTGTAGGCAGCTCATTTTTAGAGGTGAATTAAATTTTTTTTTTTTTTTTTTGCTTTTGAGACAGGGTCTCGCTTTGTAGTTCAGGCTGGCCCTGAGCTCACTATGGTGCCCAGGCAAGCCGCCGCAAACTCAGCAATCCTCCTGTCTCTGCCTCCCGAGTGCTGGGATGACAGGCGTGAGCCACCACGTCCGGCACTGTGGTATGCGGCGTTGATTGTTGGTGGGCGTGTCTCCACGCCCAACATTATATGTGGTTACCGGGGATCGAACTCAGGACCTTGCGCTTGCGAGGCAGGCACCAGAACCACTGAGCTAACGTTACCTCCGGCCCCGGTGAATTAAATTTTTAATTGAATATTTTTGGTATGTTTTATTTACACATCATGCTCATACTCAATATTGAGAATTTTTATTTAAATAAAATGTTCTTTCCTTTGTAGAGAACTGAGCTAAACAAGTTCTTAAGTTTTGCTAGGGAAACATATTAAAGCTGGTGGCCTGACAAATATTGTTATTATTCTAGTTTTATGACTGCAAAAGTAAGGGAACAAAATTTTATAGAACAAATGTTTTTACAGGGACAACCTTTAGCTCAGGTATGCCATGGTCCCTGGCATATTCAGGGAAGTCAGGACCTCAGACACTTCTCTTCCACAACATGCTTGTATATCACATCTCCCTTTGCAGTGGAAAAAGAGTCTGAGTTTTTGGGCCGGAGATTTAGCTCAGTGGTTCCGGCACCTGCCTTGCAAGTGCAAGGTCCTGAGTTCGATCCCCAGTAACCACATACAATGCTGGGCGTGGTGACACACCCACCAGCCATCAATACCACGTACTACAGTGCCGGGCGTGGTGGCTCACGCCTGTCATCCCAGCACTCGGGAGGCAGAGACAGGAGGATTGCTGAGTTCCAGGTTTGCCTGGGCTACATAGTGAGCTGAGGGCCAACCTGAACTACAAAGAGACACTGTCTCAAAAAAAAAAAAAAAAAAAGAGTGAGTTTTCTCCTTTCCAGTAAATAATAAAATATAAACCACAGTGCCCATAATGTCATTCATTTACCTTCCTAACATTTTATATTATGATAATTTATTTCTGTCTTTGCAGCTTGTTCTTAATTTCATGAGAAGAGATCACTGACTGGTGGTTTAGAGAGGAGTGAGGAATGGTGTATTTCCTCTCATTCTTAATTAGAAAAAACATCACCCTCTAAAGAAAGCTCTCGGAAGAGGAAAGAATATGGGGAGACTGCCCTTTTCCCTCGTGGGGAGGATGCCTCCGGTCTCTGAAGGCTGCAGAAAGCCCCTGTGATTCTCCTCAAACTGGAAGAGCAGGCTGTTTGAACGAGTGCATCCATTTCAATAAGAGGTTCAAAGAGCTGTTTAAGAATTTACTTTCTACTATGTCCCCAGGACAAACTGTGATCCTCATACAAACTTTTTCTTGAGTTCTAAGGTTATCATTAAAAATTTAGAAACAAGGCTGTAACTTTAAAACTTTCCAATATCATGAACTTAAGTTATTTTTAATGGAAGGACCTCTCTATTGGGGTGTTTTAAAATCATATTTATATAAGAAAGGGCAAGATTTCCTGTTTTTCAGTTTTACACGATCTTCAGTGAGGATATAGTAGGCTGGATCATGGTAATAAGCAGCCCCCATGTCTGTATATTTTAACCTGGGTAAAGTTCATATCATACGTGCTCTTGTGGCCCACCATAGGTGCTCCTGTTGACTAGTATGTGGGAACCAAGGCTGACGGATGTTCCAGCTTGACCAGTGCTTCCACCTGACCCTTATGTGAAGTGAAAGGAATATGGAGACGATGAACTATCTCATAGCATCAAGCACGAGTCCTCTTCTCACATCTCACTGTCTGAGCACAGCACTATGGCCACATCAGTGCTCGAAAGGTGGGCATGTGCGAGCCTGCCATGTGTCTGAGTGGGGGGAGTCGGAAGTGTCTGTGAACGGTTTTATGACCACACTGGCCAGCCTCTGGGTATCACATACAGTTGGACCATTCACACACATGAATTCAATCAATCAAAGGTTGAAAATATTTGAAAAAAGCCTGCATCTGTATTAAACATGTATAGTTTTTTTTTTTTTTTTTGAGACAGGGTCTCACTTTGTAGTTCAGGCTGGTCCTGAGCTCACTATGCAGCCCAGGCAAACCTCGAACTCAGCAATCCTCCTGCCTCTGCCTCCTGAGTGCTGGGATGACAGGTGTGAGCCACCACGCCCAGCATGTACAGATTTTTATTCTTTCCATCACTCCTTAAGCAACATAGTACGGCAACTATCTACATAACATTTGTATTATATCAAGTGTTAAAAATAAATCTAGAGATGCCGGGCATGGTGGCTCACGCTTGTAATCCCAGCACTCGGGAGGCAGAGGCAGGAGGATTGCTGAGTTCGAGGCTCGCCTGGGCTACATAGTGAGCTCAGGGCCAGCCTGAACTACAAAGTGAGACCCTGTCTCAAAAAAAAAAATCTAGAGATGATCTTAAGTGTACAAGAGTGTACACAGAAGTAGGTTATGTGATAAACAGGCCCTTCCATTTAAAGGACTTGAGCATCCATAGGTTTTGTTGCTGGAACAAATCTATCATGGATAACAAGGGATACTTGTATTTTGTTAACTTTCTGTGCCCAAGGAAAACAATCCTAAACTGCGAGTCATTGACAGCAACAAGCTCACAGGTCAGAATACCCAAGTGATGTTCAGTGTTCTCCAAATCAGGTCAGAATGTGGCTCTTCTTAAGCCAGAAGTCTGTGAATTAGAAGATGTGTTATGTTCATTTTCCTTTATATATCTGATATATAATGGGATATAGATTGCAAAACTGAATAAATATTATCACATTCAAAAAGGGTATATGTGGAATACACGTCAGAATTCCACAATTCCTCTGCAGGCTTTTCCCTTAAGGGAGGGACCAGTCCTTCATTTCTTTCTAGAACCTTCCATGACACCTCATTCTTACTTGATTACAGGTAGCTTAGATTCATCAAACTCAAAAGGGAGAGCCATACTGTTCATATACTTCTGAATATTTTCATCCAGTTAAAAGGATTTATTCAGCTGTTCTCCAGGTGCAACCTGAGACACTTTAATCCATTCAAATTTTCATTTTGTTTTATGTTCTGTGTGATTGTTCTTCATCGTGATATCCATGTTAGTGGGTATGAAGTGGCATCTCATTAGAGATGACTAATGACATTAACACTTCTTCATGTTCTTATTGGCTATTTGTGAATCTTTTCTAGTTACATGCCTATGTGGATACTTTGCCCATTTTAAAATTGCATTGTTTATTCCTTTATTGTTAAGTTGTACAAGTTCTCTCTATTCTAAATATAAGTTTTTTTGTCAGAAATGTGATTTCAAATAATTTTCTCCCATTCTGTAGGTTGTCTTCTCACTTTCTTAATATTGTTTAAAGTATAAAAAATTTTAATTTGGTAAAATTCAATTTGTTCTTTCTTTGTGATTTAGTGTTACATTAATCAAAATGAACTAAGCAGAGAAGGTAAGGGTTGTGTGCTCTCACTCATATGCGGAATCCCAGAAAGTTGGTCTCATGAAAGCTGAAAGCAGTCTCATGAGTGGTTAGCAGAGGTTAGGAAAAGTAGAATGGAGAAATAAGTTCTGGTTTTATTTTGCACTATACAGTGATTATAGATGATGATGATGATGATGATGATAATGATGTGCTACACATTTCAAATATCCAGAAGAAAAGATTTTGAATGTTTTCACAGCAAGGAAATTTAGTGTTTATAGAGATAGTTATGTTTACCTTCATTTGAGCATTACACAATATACACATGTATTGAAGTATCATATATACATATTTATGATTTTATGTGAATTAACAAATATCAATAATAAAAATGTAACAAAGAGACAAAGAAAGAAGACAACTGCTGATCTCCCTTTGGCTTGTTAGAGGAAGAATGCTATATTTATAGGAGACTATCCTATTTTTCTCTCTAAGGTTCTCATATATTTCTGAGCTGAAGTTTTCCTGGAAACCACTATTTTGTGGTAAGCAGGAGGGTGTCTGGTTATCTTCAGTTAGTCACAGTGTCTGAAAATTCTCTCCGTCACAATCTCCACAGCCTGAACTCTGTTTTGTCCATGGTCTGCAGCAGCCTATGTCTGTCTACAGAAGAAATAAAAGAAATAAGGTTGGTTATAGATTTTCATCATTCTCTAACTAAGTTTCTGTATATTACAAGGAGTAATCTGAAAATGTAATTGAATGATAGTTGTGTGTGTGTGTGGTCATATAGAAAACATTGACATGTTTATGAGCAGTAGAGCAATATTGCAATACGAATTTTTTATTTATTATTTTAAAGTATTTTTATTAATGCATAAAAATATTAATACAAAACTGCATTTTGGTATTGTTTTAGTTGGGGTTCTTCAAAACTGAATCAATAGGAGATTAGTGAGATACAATGGTAGATGGAGTTTGTTATGGAGGCACATTTGAGTTTGTTATGGAGGCAGATTCATGATGGATGAGTTTGTCTTTATTTACTCTGTTTCCTACGTGGCCACTTGGTTGTTTGCCATGTAATGACATGGCACAGAAGCTCTTAACAGATGCTGGCACAATGTTTTTAGCTTTCCCAGCCCCTAGCACTATGAATCAAACCACTTCTATTGTTTGTAAATTACCCAACTCTGTGGTATTCTGTTATAGAACCAGAAAATAGACCAAGATACAGACATATTCAGAAACAATGTCACCATCTAGGCATTCATCATATGTGATATCTTGTTCTTAAGCTATTAATATAGTTTCTTTGGTCTTAAGTCAGTTAACAGCATCAATTCTTGGCTTGGTATCATTTCTTTAGGATATTATTAATTATTAAAAGATAATTCAGCAGGTTGTTGTGCAAATATAAGTGTTATTTTAGCCATGACTGAATAATCAGAATGAAGCCTTTATACTCATGAAAGATTTTTTGAAGAGCTGTTAAACCATAAAGTAAGTGAACTATTATTGAACTCAGATATCAATAAAATATTTTTGAATTTTATAATGCATTGAATAGCTGAAAACAGTGGAGAATTTCTGAATGTGATTCAGTTTATGCTGTATTCCCATGGAATGGCAGGTCATTATATATTAATAACTTCAAAGGTTACCCTGGAAAATTAAATTATAACAGAAATTTATAAATTCAGATGACTAGGAGTGGATATAGGGAAAGAAAAGAAGCAGTTGGGTTTAGTAAACAGTTTGAAACTTAAATTCTTTGAAATAAGTTTTAACTCTACTGCATCTTGAATTAAAATAATTTGTGAATGGACAACATTGGAGGCAGTTTTGGTATATGGCTTTTATTAAAATTTCTTAATTTGAATTTTTAAATGGTAGTGTCTATTTGTAAATAATTATCAGGTTTCAATCTTTTAAAATTTTCTTTAGACTATAACATCCTTTAGAATCTTGATTATCTCAAGAACTTAATTTATAGTTTTTTTTTTTTTTTTTGAGACAGGGTCTCGCTTTGTAGTTCAGGCTGGCCCTGAGCTCACTAGGTAGCCCAGGCAAGCCTCGAACTCAGCAATCCTCCTGTCTCTGCCTCCCGAGTGCTGGGATAATTTATAGTTTTTAAAGAAAAATCATGGATTGTTGCTTAGTTGTCCTTATGTTATAAAGTGCAACTATACTCACTGAAGAGTGTCTCTAAAAGCACGTAAAGGGGTCTGAATTATGGGGGTTCAGCACAGTATTTCAGAAAATAAAGCACTTGTGCAGCTGCCTGTAATCTTAGTTAACCTAATATGCGAATGTGTAGGGCATATTCTTTTATGAGACTCTAATGCATATTTATGGAAATACAGTCTAGGGGTCATTGATTTCTATGGCCAGAAAAGCCACTTTAATTTGTGTCTCTTGCAAGTCATCAGAAATGTGTAGCAAAGACACAAGTACATAAAAGTGTTAAAGTCATGTTGACCTGAAGGGTTCTCTCGAGAAGGTGTTGCTGGGTTGCTTGAAGACGTAGGCCCACAGTGCCAAATGCTGGCTCAGTAGCATTTTTTTCTCCTTTTTTCCCCTTTCGGATTCTAGAAAGAGCAGAAAGGATTAGTGGCTGCAGCTGCTTTTACAGCACACCCTGAGCACCTTAAATGCCCTTGGAATTATACTCGTTTATTTTGGGTGAGTGTACCAGGCTAGTGAAGGTGATCAATACAAATATCCTGGTGATCAGAAAAACAGGGCCTGGTCATTTGCAGTTTAGAGACATTTTAGAGTTTTGAATGTAACTCACGCCAAAGTTCAAGAATGAGTTCGTACACTCCACAAAGTTTGATTTTACCAGTGGCTTTTCTGGCATCGGCCACTGGTTTTGAGATAATTTACTTTGTTAGGTGCTCACGTTCCTTCATACCCTTCCACATAGAAAATTAAACACTTTTAGCCTTAAAGTGGCTTGATATAATCTTCCCTACTTATAAACATTTGCTTCCTCAGTGTATACCACGGAGTATTTGAGGCATTTCAGTGGGGACAGAAATGCTTGGAGTACTGATTTCTAGTGGTTTCATTCGTTTAGTTCTCATGGGCAGAAGAGATACTGAGCGAGCAGTTTGACCTGTAAGGAGTTTATTCTTGCAATCTAGGACTTGACTGTTATTTTGGCAATTCTAAACAAGACACTGTGTACACAGTGGACCTCAAATTTAAAGATCCAATCTGAAAATGAGCATTTCAAATGATAAACACTTCTCAGATGACGAAATACAAATGCAAATAGATACATGAAAAAAATATTCAACATGTTCAAAATGTGCAAATGAAAACAACACTAGAGTCTATCTCACTCCAGAAAGAATGGCCGTCCCGAAGAAATGAGCTACAAGTGCTGGAGGGGGTATAAGGAAAACGAAACCTGTCTCCACTGTTGATGGGAGTGTAGACTGGTGTAATCAGTGTAGACTGGTGCAGGTAGAAAGTCCATTTGACCTAGCTAGTCCCCTTCTTAGTATCTTCCTGAAGGCTTTAAATGCATCATACCACAGTGATATATGCACATTCAAGTTTATAGCAACACAATATGTAATAGCTAAATCCTAGAAATAGCCAAATGACCATCAACTAATAAATGGATTAAGAGGATATGGTTTTTTTTTTTTTTTTGAGACAGGGTCCCACTTTGTAGTTCAGACTGACCCTGAGCTCACTCTCTAGCCCAGGCAAGCCTCAAACTCAGCAATCCTCCTGTCTCTGCCTCCCGAGTGCTGGGATTACAGGCGTGAGCCACCATGCCCGGCACTGTGGTAGGTGGTATTGGTGGCTGGTGGGCGTGAGTCACCATGCTCAGCATTGTATATGGTTACCGGGATTGAACTCAGGACCTTGTGCTTGCGAGGCAGGCACCAGAACCACTGAGCTAAATCTCCGGCCCAAGGATATGGTTTTTTAATATAATGGAGTACTCCTGTGCCACAAACACTGATAACTCGAGGCACTTCTAGCTAAATGGATGACCTTGAGACCGTACATTTAAGTGAAGTAAGTTGGATACAGGTTTAAATATCACTTTGCTTGTTTGAGAACAAGCATGGAGAATAAGAAGAACAAGAAGGGTTGAATAGGGATCAAAATGTACAATAGATATTGGGAAACAGGAAGAAAATATTCAAAGGAAAAGGGGAACAAGTGGAGAATAAAAGGGCAAGGAAAGAAGGGAATAGAAAAAAGAGAATAGAAGAAAAAATGGAAACAAATCTTTTGTAAATAAGGAGGAGAAGAGGGGTGGAAGAGAGGGGAGGAGATTGCTGAAAAGAGAGGACTCAGGTTCCATCATGTACATGTAAAAAATTTTCTATGATGAAAGTGATCTATCAAGCCAATAAAATTAATTTTTAAAAAAGATGGAGGGAAACTGGTCTCAGAAAGAATTTAAACTTAAGACTCATTCATGTAATGTTTCGATGAGACTTCTCCTTTAGATTGTAAGAGCCTAGGGTTTAGCTCAGTGGCACTGCATCTGCCTTGCGAGTGTAAGATCATAAATTTGATCGCTGGTAACCCAAATCCAAAAGCAAAACCAAAAAACTTAGACTTAAACGCTGATGGTGGCATACACTAAGACTTTGTGGAGCTATTGTGGTGGCAACGTATTTTGTATGTGTGAAGTTTATAAATTTTGGGAAAAAAGAAAAAGAATGATATTGTTTGAATCTTTTTGTCCCCTCCAAAATCATGTTGAAGGGTAAGTACTTCCTCACTAGCATTGGGAAGTGTGGCCTTTCGGAGGTAAAAGGCATTAGGTGCTTTTGTGGAAGTACTTGGCAGAGGGAGCTTATCCTTTGTGTCCTTCAACCTTCTGCCATGTGAGGATACAGAGTCCCTCCCCTCCAGAGGAAGCAGCATTCAAGGCAGCACCTCGGAAACAGAGATTCTTCATATCTCTGGTGCTTTGAGTGTTGTATTCCTAGTCACTGCAATCATGAGAAATGATTTTCTGTTCTATATAACTTACCCAGTCTCAGGTATTCTGTGATAGCAGCACAAGGAGCCTAAAATGTAGTACAGATTCAGTTTCTTGCTCATAACCATAGATGGGCACTGTTACAAGTTCTGAGGTGCTCAGAACTATATTCCCTCACATTTAAGAGGTTAGATTATTGATTCTCAGCTTGGCTTCATCTAAAATCTAAGTCCATCAAAAGAAATTAAGTCGGCGTTTGGGCCATGTTGAGAGGTGACCAGCATGATTTGATTCCAAAGTGCAACCCAGGGAGGAAAGCGACCTTGGCCACACTCACAGTTTTGTGAATATCACTGAGTGTAGTCAAAGTTTGGAGACACATGATACTGTAGACTTTCTTGGTCTTTCCTAGAAGAGTTATCCAATAGCCTCTTTACATTATTTTCATTCTTCTTGACTTTATAGGTGGAAAACAAAGATAACCCTCCTATGTTAGTCTGTTTTCTGTTGTGATAAGAAAGTAACTAAGGCAGGTATTTTATAAAAGAAAGAAATTTATTTAGCTCACAGTTCTGGAGACTGAAAGTTCAAGACCAGTCACCCCCATCTGCAGAAGGCCTTGTGCTGCATCATAACATGGCAGAGACAAAGGAGGGCAAGCGTGTGCATGTGGAAAACAACACACATGGGGGGCCTCAGTTTGTATCTGCTCATGCTTGTGATAGCTCAGCCCTTCCTTTGAGATCTAACTCACTTAAGCACAATATTAATCCCTTCATGAAGGCAGGGCTGTCATGACCCAAACACCTCTTAAAGGTCCCACCAGCCCTCAAGATTCTTTACATCAAGGGTCAAATTTCAACACGAGTTTCAGTGGGGACGAACAAAGACAGCTAAATTGTATAGGGCTTTTGTATCTGAGATATTCTGAGTATATTGCCTGATCTGCAAGTATTATGAAGTAAGAATTCCCTGGTACAGATGATACTGTGGTACATAAAGCCTTCTTCGTGTATTTTTTAAAAAATTTGAATCTTTATTGGTGCATTATATATACACATCATGATCACACAGAATATTGAGAATTTGTACCAGTATGACATGATTTAATTCTCATTTTTTCCCATTCCCCTATATACATAAGCCCCCTATATACATAAGCATTGTTACTTTTTTTTTATTACCATCACATTTTATGCCATGTGGATTTTGTGGTAAAAGAAGAACCTCTGATTAGCAAGGACTTTTCTTTCAGCCATGATAGTGATCAAAACTACATCATATATCAACTTTTGTTATGGGCTTTATTGTATCTTCCCAAAATGATATGTTAGAATATTAAACCCCAGTACCTCTGAATGTGAACTTATTTGAAGAAGGGCATTTTAGAGAGGAAACAGAATAAAAATGAGGCCATTATGGAAAACTCTAACTCAATATAATTGAATGTTTTATAAAAGGGGAAAAATTCAGACATGCAGGCACACACATAGACCATGCTGTGCAGGCTGGAGTTAGGCAACCGGCGAAGGACCAGATGCAGATCAGAGCAGGTTTTCCCTGGCCCCTTCTGAGGGACGGGTGTGACCCTGCTATTGCTTTGGTTTTAGATTTCTAGTCTCTAGATCTACGGGCAACAGATATCTGTTGTTTTAGTCACTCAGATTTTAGGACTCTGTTAAGGAAGCTCTAACAAACTAGTACAACTTCTTGGACAAGTAATTGTGAATAACTCTTTACATTCTTCTGTCTGTTAATTTTTATTGGTTGATTGATGATCACAGTGCTAGGGAAAAACCCAGTGCCTTGGGCCTACTAGGCAAGAGCGCTACCACTGAACTGCGCTCCAAGTTCTCTACACAATTTTAAATAATTTACACAGAAGATAATGGATAGTATCACATGACTTGTCCTTAGGAAATGGAATTTGACATTGGCCTTGAAGGATAATGGGAGTTCAAGAAGCAGAGAAGTTTGGGACGAAGACAGGGAAGAAGTTTGAAGGAACAGAAGTCTAGGCCTGAGAAACAAGAAAAGCGAAGATATACAGGTAAGTAGTGTACATGTAATATGTAATGTTCCAGAAAAATAATAATACAGTTTGTTCAGAGTATACATATAAGTGCAGGGGAGTCCAGGATCTTGTCACTGAGGTCTATCTGCAGCCCCACATTAGTTTTTATTTTGAGGCAGGTTTGTTAAGTCTCTGAGTTGTGCAGGCTGGGCATGAAGTGGCCAGCCTCCCTCCTCAGAAAGTGCTGGGATTAAAGGCTGGTGCACCATCCCCGGCCAGAAGCGTGTTTTGGAATCCTGCTCTAGAGCGGATTTCTTTGCAGAAAGAGGCTCTAGTTGAGACGTAACTGGCGTGGCTCAGGCCAGGGGTGGACAGCCTTAGAGGGAGAGGAGTGCCCAGACTGTGGCTCGGAACCCACTTAAGATTGAAAAGCGCCAACACTGCAACAAAACCTCAATACTGAGCACAGTAACAGTTGTTATCGTCAAAGAAAAATAAGTAACACGTGTGCCATAGGTTTGCCACCACTGGCCTGGGCAAATGGTGGTGGTGTGGTGGGAGTGATGACGGTGGGCATCGGCGATGCGGGCTGACCTCGGGCACGGGCAGACTGACACGGGACGGGGCCACGTGGGGTCTCCTTGCCTGTCAGCTCACCTCCATGTGCGTGGGCATGAGGCAACCAGCAGCGGGTCTACTGTTAGCGTGGAATCTGGCTCTAGAATGCAAAGGGGCTACTTGGAAGTGGTCTGTGTAACCGGGGCACTCAGGCTGTGTGGCAAGGGCCATGAGGCTGTGTGACTCGTCACATATTCGGGTACCCTGGGACATGGGAATATGAACATGCAGACTCCTTTGGTTCTACCTAAAGGCATCTGCTGAAGAATAGCTCAAACTATTTCTCCCCTGCATAAAACACTCGTGTGTTTTTATCTCAGTCATCTTTTTACTACCTTCTCCAGCCAAAATAAACCCAAGCAAAGCAAGGTACCTCCCTTTGGAAGCACTGAAAAGTCATGGGTCTCCCGGGTGCCTGGAATTTTCCTCATGACCAGCGCGTGACGGCTGCCTAATCTGCTTAGACAGACAGCTCAGTGCTCACAGGTGAGTTCCATGTGACAGAGCCAACTGGATGGATTACAGTGTTCAGCAGCAGGTCACTCGCTCAAAATTCTTTGTGAATCTGGACAAGTTTGGAGACACAGAAGCAATGTCCTCCTCTGCGCTGGGCTGTGGCTCCCTCCTCCAGGCACAAGGCATCACTCTCCGGGCCTTTTTAGTCAGGTCCTGAGGACACTGTAGCTTTTGCCTGTTGATAGGAAAGGCGGAGAGTGGCGGCCTGTACTAGGGCCTACCAGGGCTCTGAGCTGCTGTCCTGTGCATTAGCCATCACCGTGGGGAGAGCTGCAGCTCCTCTCCGGGGCTCGCTATGGCCATCTGAAGTCCCAGCTGCTTACAGAGCTGAACTGTGCATGTGACCAGTCACTTGCTCACAAATGTAAGAGAACAAGAATTTAGCTTGTTCCTGCTGCTGCTTCATAGTCTAAAACATGCACAAGCGAAGCACTTTGAGCAAAAGCCCTCTGCACAAAGTATGGAAGATGTGATGACCATTCAGTAGGCCATTCTGCTCTTTATGGGTTCCCAGGGTGCAGTAGAAGGTGCCCCGAAGTAATGAGTGCAGGAAGGATCTGCAGTGTGAGTCAAGAGCCAGGCATACGTGTACCTTGCAGCAAACAATAGATTCTTCCCCTAGTTTTGGGGGGATGGGAATTTAACCAAAGAACTTTATGGATGGAGAAGCAGAAAGCACTAATGTAGGGAGGGTAAAGAGAGAGAGAGAGAGAGAGAGAGAGAGAGAGGGAGAGAGTGAGACAGACAGAGACAGAGAGAGACAGAGACACAGACACACAGACGGACGGAGAGAGATACAGAGAGAAAGAAGAAAGGGAAAGACAGGTAGAAGAAAACATAACAGATGTAGAGGGTTCTTCTGATTTCACCGTTTTTGCTTCCATTACTTTGTCAATCTTTATTTTCTCTGTTTTTGTGGACAAGAGAGTCTATTATATCCTTGTAAAAATGTCCTTCTTTTCTCTTTTAGCTAACTCAATTCAGTTTCAGTTGTTTAGAGTTTAAGGGTCTTAACAATTGTGAGTGTTTGTTACAATGGACCAAGCTAATTTCCTCTAAAATTCAATTATCATTGTCTTTTTCCAATTCTCAGAAAAATGTAAGTTAATGAATAATTGCCTTGATTTTATGTCTTTTTGCCCCATAAATTACTTCTCAAACCATTGGAAATTGTAACCACTTGCCTGGTGGTGAATACTAGCAGATGACAAACTGCACAAGCTGAGAAACGTTAATGGGGAAACTGAGAACCACCCCATGTGTAGATCACAACTTGCTTTGCTAGGCATGTGGTAAAAATTTTTTGCGTTGTGCACATGTATTTATATACATGCCTATTTACATGGACACCTAAGCATGAATATAATAGTCTTGTTTTCTACTAATCATATGGATTTTAGTTCTGTGTTAGAATTAAATAGACAAATAGGCATTGTGGGCATTTTCCGGTTTGAGAGCCATTTCCTTGAACCTTTGCTTCATTCTCCCTTTCCTCTTCCCGCAGGGCCACGGGTACCTCCGTCTGTTCTCCCCCCGTCATTTCGTCCCTTGCCTACCCGATTTCTAGCTTTTCGTAATGAACAGTCCTCACTTCCCACCATGGCGTTGCACGGCCATAGGCGTCAGCCTTGTCGGGGCTGCTCTCTCTGTCTTGCCTGACTGGAGAGAGGAGTTATTCCTGCCCCTCGGGGTCTGGAGGCCACGCTGGAGAGGTGGATGGTGGATATCTCAGAAGCTGGCTCAGCCCTGAGCCGGGCCCAGTGGAGGACATACACCTATTGGATGGCTTCTTTGTCTGGCTTAGAGATTCTGGTATCTTAAAAGGAAGGTCTGTAGGGCCGGAGGGTTAGCTCAGTGGTTCCAGTGCCTGCCTCACAAGCACGAGGTCCTGAGTTCGATCCCAGTAACCACATACAATGCTGGGCGTGGAGACTCACGCCCACCACCAATCAATACCGCATAATACCACAGTGCCGGGTGTGGTGGCTCAAACCTGTCATCCCAGCACTCGGGAGGCAGAGACAGGAGGATTGCTGAGTTCGAGGCTTGCCTGGGCTACATAGTGAGCTCAGAGCCAGCCTGAACTACAAAGCAAGACCCTGTCTCAAAAAAAAAAAAAAAGAAAAAAGAAAAAAGTAAGGTCTGTGGATGGGATTTGGGTATCTGGTTAAACATGATAAAAATCTTCACATCAATTAAACCTGGCATATGCTTTTCCTAAATTGTTTATTGCACTCTTGAATAGTGTTTTGTAAAACAAGATAACTCTAATGTTTGCAGAATTCATAACTGAAATGATTTTCTTGCTATTTATATGTTTTAATGAAGAGGTAAATACTAATTATTGAATCTGCTCTTTCACAAAAATTCTGTTCCTCATGTAGACACCTGGCAGGTTCATTAGTAGTGAAGCTCAGTTTTCCATGTAGAAGGATATCTGGCAGTTGTAACTCTTATTGCTAGAAGTTTAAGAGAGCCAGCTTCCTTTTGGGAAGGTCATTGATTCATTCATTCATTTTAATTTGGCACTTAAAATGTTGTTTCTTGGGTCTTCCTCATAGTTTTATAGGTTAGAAAATCACATTGCTCCAAATGGAGTTCTTTTTTTTTTTTTTTAACTCTGTTATTAGATAGCAACGTCTTTGTGTTTAGAACAATCTTTCTCCAGACTCCCCTACATTCATATATCTAAGGAGTGCACTTTTTGAAAAAGGGCTAATACATAAAATAAACAGGAAACATTTTTATAAAGTCTTTGTACTCAAAGCTAACCTCTGGACATAAATTCACATTAGAAGTTACTTTGTTTTGTGGGCATATTTGCTGCTGTCCTCTGACTCTTCTTTCTTTTACTTCCATCCCCCTCACTGAGGCTCCCTGGGTCTAAAGGTTCTCGGTGCTGTGTGAATCAGGGACAAAAGCGGAGTTTGTGGGAACCCACAGGAAGGCATTTTCAAACAGTCCTACCTCAACCCACCTCCAGATAGGTTGGTGCAGTTGGTCCGGAGTGATAGATGTATATTTTTTTATTAGTTTATTGGTACAAACAGCCTTTCTAGTTAAGAAATGTACCACCTGACTCGCACTGGCACTACAACTCCTGCTCAAGACACAGTCATGTAACTATGGCTGTTGATTCTTCTGCATGGTGCACAATTCAGACACAGGTGCAGAGTTTTGGAGGGAGGGGGGCCACCAAGCAGATATGGAAGGTTTCTTTTGAAAAAGATTCCTGGGTGATTCTGACATGCTCCCCTGGCTTGGAATCACAGCTTTAGAGGGTGCCACTCTTCTTTATATGTTCCCCCTGTGTCTTTCTCCCCTTTAGCTTCTATAATGACAGCTCACACAGCTATCCATACACAGGCCTTCTGTCATTGGCACTGAGTATCTCTTAATTAAAAAGTCTTGGGGGCTGGGGATTTAGCTCAAGTGGTACTGCTCCAACCTTGGACGCACAAGGGCCCAAGTTTGATCCCCGGCACAAAAAAAAAAAAAACAAAAAGTCTTGGCTTTTACTATGATTGCAAAATTAATATCTGTCATAAAATTTTAAAACTCAGAAATATAAACAGATGCATAAAGTTAAATCACTTATCACTTCTAAGGTGTAACGAGATCCATCAGGGAAATGGAAATCATTATGGCTGTTCAAAACCCAAGGAGCTCAGTGCAGGGCTCTGCTATAGAAGCAAAGGAAGAGGGTGAAGAATATACAAGGTTGAAGCAAAGTAGCTCAGTGATTAGTGAAACTAGGAACCTGTGAAGATCCTAAACCGGAAGGAAGAAGAGGAAGACTCAGCAGACCTCAGGGGCCAGGGCTGGCTAGGGAGAGCTAGGGAAGATGCCAAGGGACTTACATAGCTGATGCTAGAGAAATAGGCAAATAAGGATGGGAAGAACCATGCTAGCTTTTCTTTCTACCCACTCTTCAGTGTTATTTGTCAAACACAACCCTCGGTGTTAGTGCTGTCATGATATGGGGGGGGGGTAAGGGGCCTAAGAACAAGTATGTATTGCTACTATCCACAGATTGCTGTAAGATTGATGTCACAGTATGGCTGAGAATTTGGGTAGCACATTAAAAATTTGTCTTTGTCTTTGCATTAACTAATGGCTATGCTTGGCCAATTCCTACACTCTCCATCTTTGTAATCTTCTTGCCTTCTCAATATGTACTATGTTTTACTCATAGTATCCCATCTTCCAAGAAGGCCTGTTTCATACCATCTCGATTTCCTTTAGACTCATATGGTCTCACCTTCAATATTGAGTCTTTTCTAATCATCAAAGTCTGCTTTGACTACATTTTTTTCACATTATTGCTGGCTCTACTTATTCGGCATACTTTGACAAACTACTTTACCACATTATTTGAGGTTTAGGCATCTGTTCTATATTCCCAGATAGATTTTAATACCTCCAAGGGCAGAAAATGTTCATATCTTCAGCACAAAGTGCAGAGTCCTTTACACAGTGGGAATTGGATACGTTCATATTGTGTGGCTATTACGTGGGTGTCTGTGTTTGTCAAGACACACTGGCTTTCTTACAGTTTGTGCATTTTACTGTATGTAAATTACATGTTAACAAAGAAAAGACAATCAAGAAAACTCTTCCCTGGTGATTCTGATATACTCCGAGGTGAGACAATTTTTCTACAGAGATTTTCACTTTGAATATTCTTGCCAATGATGAAGCAGAATTTCAAATTAACAGATTCATTGTGCGCCTTCATGTAATAGACTGTGGTTTACAGATGCAAATGAGAGAAAGGGACTTGTTCAAAGTCATATCACTAGCCAATTAATTATGGAATGGTAACCATATTCTAGCTTCCAAGCTTAGAGTCAGTATGAAAGAAAAAGAATAGTACAGCATACCGAGTAGGAATAAAGGACCTGACGATACTAGGGCGTGCCATCTCCCAGGACATAATCCTAAACCTTCATTTGGGTTGTAAGGAGCAGCTCAGGAGCTGGCAGAGATTCTCTGTGGTGCCGAGAAAGGTCTGTGCCGAGTAGGCAGAGAAGGGGATGTGATCTTAGCAGGAAGCGTCTCCAGTCTTCAGTCCTCCTCCCCCTCCCCCCCCTCGCAGTCCTATAACTTTATCCAAGTATTTTCCTCAAACTTTCAAGTCTTCCCTTCTAGGACGGGCTTTTCAAGTTGAACCTCTGAGGCACCAGGTCTGCTATTAGCATTTTTCTCTCCAAGGTGTTTTCAATGGATATTTCACCATTTGAATTCTCTGGAGGTTGAAACAGCGGCTCACACATCTAACACAGCAGTGGGGGCTGAACGTTGGTGAAGCAGCTCTCGGTCTTTAAGAGCAAGGGAGAAACCATCCTTATTTCCATCAGCAAGCAGTGTTACGCAAGCGCTTTGACGCAGCTTTGTGAGCTGCAGAATTAAATCTGCAACCACAAAAGAAAAGCTGATTTCTTATGGCCCTTAGTAATTTCAAAAAGATTTTGGGAAGTCCCTAAATTTAATTTAAGTGCTGAGGAGAGGCTGAACCCAAAATCCTCATCTGTTTTGAGTCATTTCCTCCTTCTCCTACATTGCCGATCATACAGGGCCTGACCCTCAGTGCTTGGGACGCCGGACGTGTACTCTGCGTGCAAGTTCAAGCGCCCTGGGGCCGAGACACGCGCTGTACAGCACATCCCTTTTGTCTGAATTCACTGGGCTGAAAACCACTGCACGGCCGGGGAGTGTGGTGTCCATAGTGGACACTGAGACGAGGAAAGAGCAGGCCCCAAGGACTATGGCGCTGTTATTATTTTACTTAGTAAGAAAACTGGGAAGATGGGGGAAGAAAGAGATATTTCTCAACAACAATATACCCCAACTTCCTGTTTCAAAAGGCGGGCAGGACTGGCGCGTGCCTCGACGTCACGCCCCGTGGCACTTGGCTTTTTCGTCCGTGCCCATCGCCGCCCGGGGAGCCTCGCGAGCAGAGGACGCACCCGCTGCACGCGCACCCGTCGGTCGCTGTCGCTCAGGGACCTTTGGAGAAGCAGAGCTGCCTGTGTCACAGTCCGGGGAGGGCGCGGTGTGTTCCGCTCCCCACTGTCGTTCCGGGACCCGGATCCGTTAACAGTGCGACTCCGCCTCGCGAAGGACCGCACGGCAGGGCCGGGGCCGCGGCGACAAGAGCCTTAGCGTCACCGTGTCCACACCCCAACGGCCAGGACTAACTTCAGGGACGGCTTGGAAGTATGGCCTGGTTTTACGCCTAGAATAAAAAGAAAAGAGGTATCATGAGTACACAGCACACTCTGCCACACTGTGCGATAGCAGATAGCAGTGACACAAGTTCTATCTTTGCTTGGAGTCTAACGACGGCGGCCAAGCGTAGGTTCGTAGTAATCTCCCCAAGGGGTCTGGGTCCAGCTTCTGAGTAAATTACTCCTGGACAGCGGTCCATTCATTCACTGTCTGTCGTCCTCACGACCAGGGGATGTTCCTTAACCCACAGTGACCAACCGCAATGGTTTCAGGAATATTTCTGTGGGACATTTTTTTTTCAGTACTAAAAAATCACACATGTTTTCAGGGATATGACTAATATTGCTGATCAAGGGTCGAGATTTCATAATAGGACTTCTAGATTATTTTACCCCATTCACTGTTTAGTATTATACCATTAAGCAGAATTTTTAGTTAGTATGTCCTAATGTAATTAAAATTGAAGATAGTGGGGCCAGGGATTTGGCTCAGTGGTTCTGGCATTTGCCTTGCAAGCATAAGGCCCCAAGTTCGATCCCTGGCACCATGTACTGCACATCACACCTGTAATCCCAACACTCAGGAGGCAGAGGCAGGAAGATTGCTGGGAGTTTGAGGCTCACCTGGGCTACACAGTGAGATCAGGGTCAGACTGAACTATAAAACGAGACCCTGTCTCAAAAAAAAAAATTGAAGATAGTAAAGATCTGTCATAAAGCAATGCCTTCAAACTATTTATTTATATTTGTAATTATTTTGATTTATTAGTGCCTGTGTTTTTTTTTTTTTTTTTTTTTTTTTTTTTTTTTGAGACAGGGTCTCGCTTTGTAGTTCAGTCTGGCTCTGAGCTCACTATGGAGCCCAGGCAAGCCTTGAACTCAGCAATCCTCCTGTCTCTGCCTCCCGAGTGCTGGGATGGCAGGCGTGAGCCACCATGCCCGGCACTGTGGTATGTGGTATTGATGGCTGGTGGGCGTGAGTCTCCACGCCCAGCATTGTATGTGGTTACCGGGGATCGAACTCAGGACCTTGTGCTTGCGAGGCAGGCGCCGGGACCACTGAGCTAACCCTCCGGCCCTAGTGCATGTGTTTTCATTTCTTGTGGGAAGTTGGTGCATGTACAGAATAAATCTTAATTCTTTTATCCTTTTTCTCCCCTGAGCCCATTCCTTTTCTTTCCTTTCCTTTTTTTTTAGTACATGTTGGTGGTGCATAATATTTACATTCCTTGCAAGGGGTTGGTACGTGTACGTGTACATCCTTGGGAGGGGTTGTTCCACGTGTCGACACATCCCAGTTCCAAAACTAAGTCAGAAACATGTTACAGTTTACGTCTGGGTGTCCCCCTCAGAGCCTCACGCGCCCGGAGGGGTTTGAAGTGTGATTGGATCCGGGGCACGAGGGCCGCAAGTGACGTCAAGACGGGGGCCTGGGGCGCTGACTTGGCAGAGCTCCTCCCTCTTCCGGGGCTCGTCGTCTTGTTCAGCGTCCTCGCTGCTGTGACGTGCGAAGCCTTCCTCTGCCGGGCCCTCCCCCCCGCGGCCCTGTGCCGGGCCCTTCC
>PVIC010033704.1:0-20018 GCA_004025085.1 Thryonomys swinderianus | reverse complement strand
TTGTTTTCCAACCTTTTATTTTCAGTCTATGGGTTTCCTTCTGAATTAGGTGTGTTTCCTGTATGCAGCAGATTGTAGGATCTTGCTTCTTCATCCAATCTGCTAGTCTGTGTCTTTTAATTGGCCCATTGAGGCCATTGACATTAATGGTTATGACTGATATGGACATATTCAGAGCTGCCATGTTTCCCTGTTCTTGTTCTTTTCTTCTTTGCTTTTCCCCTTTTCTATTTAGTTTCTTGTTTGCCCCAATGAATTCACTCTCCTGGGTCTTGTGGGTATGGAGTTTTCTGTGTTTTTTCCCAAGATGTTCTTTAGGATGTTTTGGAGTGCAGGTTTCGTGCTTGTGAAGTTTTTCAGGTATTCTTTATCATGGAAGTATCTTATTTCCCCATCTATTCTGAAAGATAGTTTTGCAGGATACAACAGTCTAGGTTGGAGGTTGTTTTCCTGAAATGCTTGAAATACTTCCCTCCACACTCTTCTGGCACTGAGTGTTTGTGTTGAAAAGTCTGCTGTGATCCTAATGGGCTTCCCTTTGTAGGTGATTTTCTTCCTTTCTCTCACTGCTTTCATTATTTCATTCTTTTGTTGTACATCTGGGACCTTGATAATTATGTGTCTAGGTGTAGATATTTTTATGTCACAGTGTTTTGGAGTCCGATAGGCCTCATTTATCGGTATGTCTATGTCTTTTTCTGTGAAGTTTTCTGTTGCTTTCTCTGACAGTAGCTTTTTTATGTCTTTAATACTGTCTCCTGCTTCCTCAGTGACTCCAATCAGTCTTATGTTATTTTTCTTTGAGTCACCTAGAAGCTGTTGAATTGATTTCTCATGGTCTCTTGCTCTTTTCCACAGATTATACCTTTCCTGCTCACTGGCTGCTATACTGTCCTCTAGGTCTGAGATTCAGTTCTCTGCTTCATTCATCCTGCTGCACAAGCTTTCATTCTCCTTCATCATTCCCTGGAGCTCTGCTTGAAGCTGTTTAAAAGGTTCCATTGTTTCTGCTAACTTGGATTCTATCATCTCGCTGATCTCTTCTTTAATGATGTCTTTCACTGAGGACAGTATCTCTGCTTTAATCTCAGAGATGAGTTCTGATTTCCATTTTACTAGATCTGCTTTAGTTACCGACTCCAAGAGTCCTGGTGTTTGAGTTTCAGTTTGCCCTATTTCCCTTTTCTCTGAATTTCCCTGTGGTGGTGATCTTTGTGTCTGTTTTTTTTTTGTATTTTCTCACTTCTTCTCTTTCGTCGTTATTAATGTTCTTCTTTGATGACAGGGCAGTGTTTGTTGCAGGTCTCTTTCTATTATCTGGGGCCCTTTAGATGCAGCACTTTCCTGGGGGGTCCTCCTTGAATCTGTAATGACTCTTGAGCGTTCTCACTCCTGACACATCATGGGAGGTATTTGAGCAGAACAATCACATCATGTTTGTTACCATAATACAATAAATGCCAAAAACAGTATTAAACACAGTGAATAAGATAAAATGGTTTGTTAGATTCTATTCTGGAGACTTTGAGCTTATAAGTTACCTCTATGTCTGACTCCTCACTGCACAGCTCCGGGATACAGTGGGCCGGTGGGTGGCCTTCAGTCCACCGGAAACGGATGGCGGGGCCCGCAGCAGCCAGGTCTGCGCGCCGCTGCCTTCAGTCTGCCGGAAACACACTTCAATGTATTTTTAAATTAAACTTTTTATCAAGAAGTAATCACATTTCAAGTTTAGAAGCCTCTGTACTTTTCATTTTTTGTAGTGTTTACATCTGAAATTCACTGTCTGGAAGTGTACTATTGTGAACGTTGGAGTGAAAATAAAGAGTGTTGACATCTTTTTTTTTTTTTTTTTTGCTTTTTTAGAGACAGGGTCTTGCTTTGTAGTTCAGGCTGGGCCTGAGCTCACTATGGTGCCCAGACAAGCCACCGCGAACTCAGCAATCCTCCTGTCTCTGCCTCCCGAGTGCTGGGATTACAGGCGTGAGCCACCACGCCCAGCATTATATGTGGTAACCAGGGATCGAACTCAGGTCCTTACACTTGCGAGGCAGGCGCCGGAACCACTGAGCTAACCCTCCGGCCCGAGTGTTGACATCTTATTGACATAAAATTACCATGTGACCCAGCCAATCCACTTCTTACATACAAAAAAATAACAGTTTCATTTTTTAAAAACAAAAATTTTGGCAGTAATGTAAATAACAAGAGATTTATTGTGAAATGGAAAATATTCAAAGGGAAATTTGACAGAGGGGTAATGAGGTGAAAGAAAAAATACAACGGTAATTTAAAAGAAAAGAAATAAACCTTATGTAGAGGATGGGGGTGGGGAAGTGGGTAGGGGAATGGGAAAAATGAAAATTAAATCATGTCATATACTGGTTCATACTCTCAAACTGTGATCAGGATGCATATATATAATGTACCAAAAAAGAGATTTTTAAAATTAAAAGCAGGAGGTAAGTAAATCCTAAAAATGGGAAAAAAAAGTTTTGTAATCATTATATACCTCTAATCAAAGCAAAAGAATGTTTCAGAGGAATATTAGACGCTGAGACAAACTAATAGAATGATAAAAAATTTGGTAAAATACAAAGAAGATGTAATGTCTTCTTATCAACTCAGGAGTATATAAATGACAAGTGTCTGTTCCATTAAACATTAACTTCCATTGCCCAACACACTGTATAAGGGCTGTGGCTTTTTTTTTTTTATTTGCACAGTCATACGTAAAAGAGCACTTCAGTACAAATAATATGATGTTTTAAGAACAACAGGAGCAAAGAGCAGTTCTGGTTTTCAAGTCCTGGATTCAATAAGTTGTGAACATGTGTGGCAACATACATTATATTACTATTTTTAAAAAAAATGTTTTAAGAAGTTTCTTAGCAGTTCTATTTTTCTTCCTTTTTTTTTCTGATCCTGCAAGGAATCAAGATAATTAGATTGTTAGATTTATGGAACAACAGAGCAAGGGTCCTCAATTTCAGCACTATGACAGGCTCATTGATAAAACCTGCTCAAGCAGTCAGGCAATGGAGAAAATGACAGTTTATTATTCTAGTTCTTCTGAAGTAAAGGAAATATCCTAAGAAATTTGAATCTATCCATCCTCTTGTAAGTAAAGAGGTCATTAGTCATTTCCTTATTAAAATGAGGATGGATTGAACATTCATAAATTGATTCTTTCTTCAGGTGCAGCTTTAAACTTAGCTTCCTTCACATTTTGACAGACATTTTCTAAGTTAGAACTTCCTGACAGTAACTTTAGAACGTGGTTCTGACCTTATGACAGAATTCAACTTGGTAAAATACAAAAAAAAATTTAATGTTTTCTTATCAACTCAAGAGCATATAAATAACAACTTTTTCACTAAATATCAAGACTTGCGTATTTAAAATATAAAGACAGTAACTGATATAAAGTGTCATAATCTACAGCTGCAATTTGTTTTGCTATTTTTATGGTTTTTGCAGTGGTTTCTGAGCATTTATTTTGTGCCTATCATTGAGCTGGAAACAGAAGACCATATCTTTCTTTACCCAAAGACCCCAAGTAACAGGAGACAGAGGATGCTGAGCTCTTGTCCTGGCCTTGACTAGTTGTGTGACCTTGGTAGGTCACTCCATTCTGTCATTAATACTTCTCTTTAGAACTCACCACATGGTCAGAAACAAGAGCAGAGGAACAGAGACTGGCTTCACCCTTCCTGAAATTGATGTTCAAATGGGTAAGATTGATATGAAAGAATTTAGCACAGAACTGAAAATAAAGGCTGTATAAAATATTTTTAAAGGATGTGATTTAAAAGAATACTTACAACTTAATTCTTTGATTTATATAGTCAGACATGCCAAATAGGAAATGAAATTGAAGCTGATACCTAAAGGAAAAGGGAACACCATATGCAAAGTGCAAAATAATTATAATAGGTTTGAGGAGATTGTGGTAATAAGGCTGTAAGGTAAAGATCAAGAGTTGGTAGAAGATTACTCTTGCTGTACGTGTATAGGAACAGAACTGAAGAGACAGAGGCACAGAGAATCCCAGTAAAACTGCATCCGTTTATAAAAATCATAAGAATTTAACTATATATTTTCATAAAGTATGGGAAAGGACCTGGCAGGGAGTGGAAATACCATCAGGTCTAAATAAAACTAAGAGCTGTTGAAGTGAAGAAACGGATGAAATAAAAGAATTTATGCAATGATGGATAAATGACAGAAATGAAATATTTTTCTCAAAAAGGAAAAGTGAAACGAGTAGAAATTCAATTTGCACATCGTGACTGTAAAGCTCTGTAAAGAATGCTCAGATATATTTAAAGGAATGGGAATTCAAAATCAGGGTTAATGAGGCAGAGGTAAAGAGATAATACAAGAATTATAATTAAATACAGTAAACTTGGATTTGAATTGTGGTAACAAGTATGCATTACACTTTATAGCATTTTATGATTTCTTATCAGTATGTGCACTTAATTAACATCTTTTTATCAATTATTAAGTGTAGGACAGTATCAATATCTGCACATGGTAATGAAGAGGTAAAGGAAATCCCTTTACTAGTTCCTCTTACAGTGGAAGGTGTTCATTTTCAAAACTACTGAGCACCTACAAAGGATAGAGGATTCAGTATGACAACACATCCCTCGTGGCATTTTTGATGTAAGTGTAGTGGTAGAGACACTCAAACAAACGAGTCTCCACTGAGAGATGATACTGGATCTGGAGTCTGGCAAATGATGCACAATCACCCATATTACTATATTACTATTATTATTATTATTATTATTACTATTATTATTACAAGATCTCTCTTTGTAGTTCCAGCTGTCCCTGAACTTCACTATGTAGCCCTGGCTGGCTTTGAACTCACAGGGATCCACATGCCTCTGCCTCCTGAGTGCTGAGATTTTAGTCATGAGCTGGCACACCCAGCTATATTATCTCTTTTAATCCTCTTTTTGCTCAGAAAAGATCAAGTATAGAGGCTACATTAAAGGTGTACTTCTTAGGGAATATTCTGAATTGTCTAGCAAGAAGAGAAAATCATAGCTTTGAAATAGTAGCTTTGCCCATCCTTGTATTCCTTTTTATTTTTTTTTTCATTTTGCAGTTTTGTTGTTATTGTTGTTGTTTTGAAGTAATGCTACATGGAAAAACATTCCTTGAGAAAGGGTCTGGAGTCACATGTTTGTGAAAACAACACATCTTCATATAAACTGCTCCTAATTCACACAAACACATTCTCAAAAAAATAAAAATAAAAAGTGGGTGTATTCTCTGTACCTCAAGGTATTTTAAACAAGTTAGTTAAAGCAAAGTTCTTTGTCAGTGTGGTTTACAACACTGTTACAAAGGTTAAAAAAAAAATTCCTCTTGGGCCAGAGGTTTAAATCAGTGGTTCTGGTGCCTGCCTCACAAGTACAAGGTCCTGAGTTTGATCCCTGGTAACCACATACAATGCTGGGCATGGTGATTCACGCCCACCAGCAATCAATACCACATGCCACAGTGCTGGGCTTGGTGGCTCACAGCTGTAATCCCAGCACTCAGGAGGCAGAGACAGGAAGATTGCTGAGTTCAAGGCTTGCCTGGGCCTCATATTGAGTTCAGGGCCAGCCTGAACTACAAAGCAAGACCCTGTCTCAAAAAAAAAAAAAAATCCCTTTTTAAGTGTATTTTATTCTTTTTCCTAAAGATTCATGAATATAAATGTTTAAGTGAAATACTTTCATTTATATTCATGTTTGATACTAACATTCTGAAGCACTTGAACTTTTTGTTAAATTTTAAATTAACAGACAAGTTTTAATGTTGAGTGTTACTTGGAAAACTTTCATTTTTGAAGAGCATGCATTGTTTTATCCCAAGTAAATAGTTTCATATTTTCTGTTTAATTACCTGTGGACTGTCAATGAAAAGCAGTAGTTTGTCAAAAAGATATCAAGGACACCCTATTCTGATGTACATGCAAATAGGATTCAATTACCTCCAATGAGTTTGCAAAAGTTTTTTTAAATCATTAATTTGGGAACATGGGAATTTATTCAGAAGAATTTAGTACTGATTCTAAGGATGTTTTATAATTACTCCTATTTATATTTTCATTCTTAAGCCACAGAAAATCCCATTGACAACTAATACTTTGACAATTAAAATTGTTAACTTATATAATAAAAATAGAACTTGTCAACTTTTTATCTAATTCCTAGCATTATTTACCTAAAATTTAGTATTTACTTCTAAAATACAACTAAAGACCTAGGAATTAATCCAACTTAAAAATGGAAAGCTCTCTGAACAAAAACTCCAGTACTGTAAAGATGGAAGAGTCTATCAAAAAATGGAAATATATCCCATATTCTTAGATAAGCAGAACAAATACTGTCAAAATGGCCATACTGTCAAAACTGTTAGATAGATTTAGCTCAATTCCAATAAAATACCAACACTCATCAAAGAACTAGAAAAACTAATGCTACAATTTTTTGTACCCCAAATAGCAAAATATAAAATCCTAAGCAACATAGGTTAAAGCATAAAGAGTAACAATCCCAGATTTCAAATTATTGTGAAATAATAAGCTATAGAGATGAAAAATAGCATAACATTGTCATAAAGACAGATATGTAGGTCAATGGAACAAAATAGGGATTGAGAAACAACCCTAGGAACATTCAGGCATTTTGTCTTCTCCAAAAACATACACAAGAGAAAACAGGCTCTTCAACAAACATTGCTTGGAAAACTAGTTATCCACATGGAGAAGACTGAATCTAGACCCTTATCTCTCAATGGGCACTAATAAAAAATCAAAATTAATCTAAAAACTAGATACCAACACAGAAACACAATCTGCTGAAAAATAAAACATAAAATTCTTTAAATATTAGGCATAGACAAGGACTTTCTGAACTGAACTATAGTTGCATATGAAATAACATCAAAACTCAACCAATAGTAAGGTATCCAATTAAAAAGCTTTTGTGGGCCAGAGATTTACCTCAGTGGTTCCAGCAGCCCTGCCTCGCAAGCGCAAAGTCCTGAGTTCGATCCCTGGTAAAGAGATACAATGCTGGCATGGTGACTCACGCCCACCAGCAATCAATACCACATACCACAGTGCCAGGCATGGTGGCTCACGCCCGTAATCCCAGCACTCAGGAGGCAGAGACAGGAGGACTGCTGAGTTTGAAGTTTGCCTGGGCTACATAGTGAGCTCAGAGCCAGCCTGAACTACAAAGCCAGACCCTGTCTAAAAAAAAAAAAAAAAAAAGTTTTTGAAGAGCAAAGAAGACAGCCAAGAGAGTGAACAGCCAACCTACAGAATGGAAAAAAAAAAAAAGTGCTTAATATTCCTTAGGTAGAGAATTATTACTCTAATATAAAAATACTCCAGAAAGTTAAATCTCCAAAATAAAAGACTCAATCTAAAAGTGGGCAACTAAAATGAAAAAACTCTTCTTTGAAAAAAAAAATGGCCAAAAAGAACATGGAAAACTGTTTTGCAGCTTTGGCTATTAAAGAGATCTAAACTAAATACTGATATTTCATCTAATTACAGAAAGAATGATTACTGTCAAAAATTAAAAAAATAAAATAAAACACTGGTAAGGCTCCAGGGGCAAAAGGTACACTTCTACATTGTTGATGGGAAAGTAAAATAGCACAATCATTGTGGAAATCAGTGTGGAAATTACTCAGAAAACTAAAAATAGAAATTCAATTGCACCCAGGCATTCCCCTTTTATTTATCTTACCAAGAGTTCAACACATATTACAGTAATACATACATACCCATGTTTGTAACAGCAAGGTTTATAATAGATGAAGCTTGAAAGTGATGTATATGTCCACTGACAGATGAATGGATAAACATGAGGTATGCAGAAACAATAAAGTGCTACTTAGTACAGGACTGGAGATTTAGCTCAGTGGTTCCGGCGCCTGCCTCGCAAGCACAAGGTTCTGAGTTCAATCCTGGTAACCACATACAATGCTGGGCGTGGTGACTCACGCCCACCAGCAATCAATACCACATACCACAGTGCCAGGCGTGGTAGCTCATGCCTATAATCCCAGCACTCGGGAGGCAGAGACAGGAGGATTGCTGAGTTCTCAGTGGCTTGTCTGGGCTACATAGTGAGCTCAGGGCCAGCCTGAACTACAAAGCAAGACCCTTTAAAAAAAAAAGTGCTACTTAGTACAGTTTTGAGTCTTTTGTAGGAAATTGGATGTATCTTGAGACATTAATGGTAAGTGAAGTGAAAGACAAAAATAAATATCTTTTTTTATAAGAATCACAATGCATATACAAAGAACAAAATAAAATTTAGGTAATAGGAAAGGTTCTAGTTCTTTTGCAGACAAGAAGAGGATCTAGAAAAGAGGTAGGAAAGGATGAAGTGAGGAAGTATAAAAGATTAATACATGTACTTACTCCCTACAATATATTAACTTTGTATTGTAAATGTGTTTTATTTAGACTGGTTATTTTACAATGGGAGGGTAATCTTAATTTTGACATCAGATCTGTCTCTGTCTGTCTCTCTCTCCCTCCCTTCCTCCTGATCTCCTCCTCTCCCTCTCCCTCCCCATCTTTCTCTACCAGGGATCAAACTTAGGACCTTGCATTTAAAAGGCAGACACTGGAGCTGCTGAGCTAAATCCCCAGCCAATGACATCAGATCTCAAGGACAAATATAAATATTTATTTTATTTGGATGAAAACTATAATGTTGAGTCCATCTTAATGCCCATTGTATGCAGTGTTGTATGGATTGTTGTTAAGTACTGTGTAAAATTTGATATGGGTTGGGCTGGAGATTTAGCTCAGTGGTTCCAGGGCCTGCCTTGCAAGTGCAAGGTCTTGAGTTTGATCCCTGTAACCACATACAATGCTGGGTGTGGTGACTCATGCCCACCAGCAATCAATACCACATGCCACAGTGGCTGCTGGGCCTGGTGGCTCACGGCTGTAATCCCAGCACTCAGGAGGCAGAGACAGAGGATTGCTGAGTTTGAGGCTTGCCTGGGCTACATAGTGAGCTCAGGGCTAGCCTGAACTACAAAGTGAGAGCCTGTCTCAAAAAAAAAAAAAATTGGTGGGCCAGAGGGTTAGCTCAGTGGTTCCGGCGCCTGCCTAACAAGCCCAAGGACCTGAGTTCGATCCCCGGCTACCACATATAATGCTGGGCGTGGTGGCTCACGCCTGTAATCCCAGCACTCGGGAGGCAGAGACGGGAGGATTGCTGAGTTCGCGGAGGCTTGCCTGGGCACCATAGTGAGCTCAGGGCCAGCCTGAACTACAAAGCAAGACCCTGTCTCCAAAAAGCAAAAAAAAAAAAAAAAAAAATTGGAATGGGAAACATATTGTGCAGACACTTAGAATTAATAAAAAATTTCCAAAAATATTACTGTCTCAATTTTGGCAATGAATTATATACTCATCCTTTTTATTGATATTATGCCTTAGACAATATAAAGACATGTTATCTTGACTAGCAAAAAAGGATGTTTATAACTCTTAGTTTGCAGAAGTTGAACCAAGTATTTCTCTATCATCTGGTATTTATGTGTGCATACTATATGAATTTAATTGTATTTAATAATTTAAAAATAGACCTATTTATTGCTTTCATGGGGCTTTTGGTTTTCGAAAAAAATGTATTTTTAAAATGCATTAATGATCAATCACAAATATACATCCTTTCAAAAAAATTACATAGTATGGCAATGAGTAACAGATTTATATATCCAAAATATTAAGTTCCAAACTTGGAACATATTATCATATAATGTACTTTTGTTACTGTCTGATAACAATTTAGATATGATCAAATAATCTTAAATTGCTTGGCAAAACTAGAAAGCTGACAAATTCAAATGCAGTCTATGCAAATGAACTACAAATGCAGTTGACTCTAAATATTTGCAGTAGTTTTATCCTATAGAATTTCCACAAATATTAAATTTCAAAATACTGACTGTTTAAGTGAAAACTGTCTATTTTCATTAACCAACCAATATACAAAATCGTTTTGTGTCTAAAGATCACTTATTAAATATCGATACATGATTAACATTTAACTCTTAAGAAAATAGCACAATAAACATGTCTGAAGGTATCTTATCTATTGCATGTACTCTGACTACGATACATTCCTTCTTCTGTGGGCTTAGAAAAAACAACAGACAAAGCTTCACCTTAAGATTAACGACCATTGTACATAGTGGAATCAACAAAAGTGAGAAAAATGTAGGCTTGCATAGAGGAAAGGACACTTGTTTGCAGGATGAGAGCTGAAACAAGAAGGCAGAACATCAGTCACCTTCCTTGAATTCTGCTCTGATCCAGAATTTTGTTGCTTTTTTGAAAATGAACACTAGCACTATGAATGTTTGTAGTTACAAAAACAATTTCGGTAAATGGCACAAGTCCATAAGTACATACTCCATGAAAAGGACAATTAATTGTATGTATACGATATAGACTGGCTGAATTTACAACTGTTTGGAGATCTGTATACACCGCTTTTTTCTAGTAAAACCCTCTGCTCACATAACCACTTAAGAAAAACAAAATTGTTTAGATTTCTGGAAAACTTAAGGCATTTATACTTTGTACTTAGTGAGAATTGTTGGTTTACTAGCATCGTGGATTTTTAATTGACTTCTTTATTGGTACACTTTATATACAGTTCACAAAAAAGAAGTAACATTCTTCTTAAACCTCTGAGGTATTTATTTGTCCTTGCAAAATGTACATGCTACTTATAGAACAGACAGCAATTTAAATGTCTGATGCGAGTTCATAAAATCTTAAGCACAGAAATGAACCATTTATAAAATGGTTGTTGTTCTGGGCTTCAGTATTAAATATGAGACAGGTTCAATTAAGAGAAATATAGATTATAAATTTCAAATTCATGGTCAGTGATCACACTTTAGCAGAAAAATTTAAAACAATGATTTGTACATCATTTCCTGGGCTACTTAAAAATGTATAGTTGCCTCTAATATTAATGAAATATTTAAATTTATATATATATATATATATTCCATACACACATATGTATTCATAGTATATATGGGTACAGTATATTTTAAAATAAAATAATTATTACATATTACATAATTCTATTGTTTTAACACTAAATATCAATTGACATGTCTTCTTTGTCAACATTCTTCTTGACCTGATAAATGTTGAAAATTAATAATCAAGTCCTAGATACACAGATCAGGGAATTATACTAATTTCTTTCTGAATAATATACTTTATTCAGATTTAACTGCTAAATCTGATCATAAAAAGAAGAGCACTGCTCAATAGTAGTATATTTTTCAATATTATTTGTTACTTTAAATACAAAATTATGCTTTTAACTTGAATTTGCATTTTCATAGTATCTTCCTGAGGATGAGCCCTCCCAAAACACTGCCTCAGCAATTTTATAAAATCATCTTTTTTGTAGGTGCTTGCAAGACCTGATACTGATATGCATAAGCTCTAAAATGAATATTGCTGAGTTCCTAACATCATTTAGAGTTCAGTTAGTTTTAAATAGTACCTGATGGGGAAAAAAATGAAAATATTGTAAGGATAAAGTTATGTCACTCCAACAGTGGAGAATTTCTAATGCAAAACAAAAGTATTTATATTGGGTGTTAGAAAGCCTTAGCATGCATTCTTTTTTCTACAGAAAATTCTTTCATTTCAGAATATATGCACACATATGCACTCCACATTTGTAAAACACACACAAATATGGGGTAATTACTGAACATTAAAAATTAGTTTATTGATTTGAATATTCAAATATGAGGAGTACTACTATGTTACATAGAAGAATGTGGAGATCACATATTAGAATAAGGTAAAATATGCTGTGTAGTATGTTATCTAACAGTATAAAAGAAATCTAAAGTATGCCTTTCAACAATACAAGAACTCAATATGTATCATGTTTGTAGAGAGGATACCTGACAAAGTTTACTATTGAAAGGCATGATACCTGCTTTCCAGTCATCATATATAGTGTAAATGTGAAGATAAACTGAAGAAAATAGTTGTAACCAATATTAAATTAAAAATTAAGTACAAAAATCGCTTCTCAGCCTTTTGGCTAAAATCAAGTGTAGAAATTAAGTAAAATACAGTGACAGCCCAGAGCAGAAGGTAATCAAACTTTCCTGATATGAATGGATCATAGAGTGGTTTACAGAGTGTGGTGGGCTGTAAAGACCGCCCCCCAAGATGGCGGCTGGCAGCAAGCCAGAAACCTCTGTTTAACACAAACTAACTGCAGACCTTATATGGTAATATCTGTGGGCGGTGGGAGGGGCCTCAAGAGGAGAACGTATATAAGTACCCAAGACAGGAAGTGGGGGAGAGAATAAAGAAGATTCAAGCTTGCACTCCGTGTGTTGCATCTCTCTCTGTGGGATCGGCAAGGGTCACAACAACAGAGGTCACACATAATTCATGTGTTGGTTACTTTTTTCTCATTACTGAAACAAAATACTTAACAGCCAAGAAATAAAGCAGGAAAGGTTTATTTGACTACATTAGAGGTTTCAAGACTATAAGCACCCTGCCCTAAGTCAGAGTAACTGAGGGATGAGAGTTCATGGCAAAGGAAGGCAGCAAAAGTAGTAAGGGACCTTAACAGCATCTTTCTGCACCTTTTATATTATTCAGTATACTTACGGTGGATAGGACTCATACCCTTAATCCTTGTACCTTTTTAGTCCCACCATGACTCGGTCACACACTATAATTCAACCATCTCTGGAAAAATCATGAGGATTTGGAAAGACATCTAAACACAAGCTATAACAAAGGGCATGAGGGACAAGAACAAGGCCATTAGGTAAGACAGTGCAATTTCAGGTCTCTTGGATGAAGATATGCACCAAATCTGGAAAATCACGGGTAGTTGTTTGGAACACTACTGATGAGTTTGAATTTCAGTCTGTACTTATGATGGGTACCAAGGTACTACAGAATTTTGGCAGAGGACTACATAGAATTTGATTCAGAAAGATCACTAAAAGAACACCAGCAGGCAAATAATATGAGAAAGATCTTGCAGCACTCTATGGCCATAACTCAAGGAAAAGATTTTTTTCTCTGCCCCCCCAAGTGCTGGGATGACAGGCATGAGCCACCACGCCTGGCACTGTGGTATGTGGTATTGATTGCTGGTGGGTGTGAGTCACCACGCCCAGCATTGTATGTGGTTACCGGGATCGAACTCAGGACCTTGCGCTTGCGAGGCAGGCGCCAGAACCACTGAGCTAAATCTCCAGCCCACAAGGAAGAGATTTTTTAAAATCCTGAAATATGCACAGATATCAACAGAAGATAGACATAAGATCTCATTAAAAAGGAGATGACAAGATTTAGTACTTGATTAATTATGTGAACCTGAAAATGCAATATAGAATGATGTTCAAATTTGTCTCAAACTGAACAGTTTGTCATTCACACGACTAAGAAAGAGGGCAAGGAAGAAGTAAAGGAAGAAAATACATCGTTAATGATATGGAAAACATTAAACAGTTATGAAATTGATATGGTCTATATTATTCTGAAGTATTAGATGCAAACACTGGATTTGATAAGGAGTCTTGAACTTTCACAGAACATATCAATTTCAGGCATTTTTCTATTCTGATTTTATTCTTTTCTTTAGCTTAACATATGAGACCAAGGTAGAGGTAAGCGCGTGTATGGCTACTGCATAACTAGAGTACAATGACTCACATGGCACACTAGAAGGTGCTTTTTAAAGTACTTTCTCTTACAAAGTTTTAAAAGAGAGGACATCATTGAACTATTCATATACCCATTTCTAATTTCATCCACCAGTGATTGCTGAAGCTCTGAGGTATAGGGGTGCCATAATTTATTAATCATACTACCTGGTGATATGAAATCTGTGTCATCTTTCAGAAGGTAAGTTGCTGTCTAGTGAGCCACAGGTATAAAGTATTTAGTCTTTTGCTAAATGCAAAGGCAATAAGCAACTTGTGGGTTCCAGTATCATTCCAGGTATCCTTTTTATATATTGACTTCTAATTACTGTGACCTCTGTGTAGTATCCATCTACTGGCTATGATTCTGAATTCCTGACTCTCTGGCTATGCACATATCTCTCAAATTTTATGAAGTTCTAGATGCTTTCATTTTGGCCTAACCTCTCTGAGTGTATGCATTTTATATTCATGCTATGCTTTCTCCATCCACATACCAACATATACTTGACCACCAGCTTAATATTGAAGTACTTTGTTCTTAAATTCTAAAACATCGCTTAACATGCAATTTACCTTCTAACTAAAAACATTTCATTTACCTAATGCCTCTCCATGTTGAAAATTAGTTTGTATTGTACCTTCTGGATTTGCTCAGTCCATATTCATAAACTTTTACTCTGAATTAAATAGCAGATGTAACTTTTACTAGACATTTGATATGGTATTTATCATATTTTAAGAGTACTATTTTTAATTCTCCATGAGTTAATGAATTGATATTTAATCCAATTATTAAACCAGTTCATCTGAAATTGTACATTTTGACATTTTTCTATTATACACTGTCTTATTTACTATATATCAAGATCTAAAATATAATAAATTGTGCTTTGTTATTTTTAACTTTTCATCCCCACTTAAGCTAAGAACTCAGGATAATCTTCCTGCTATATACTGAAATTAAAAATAATTTGTGTATGTATAAGCACTTATATATATTTGCTGCATTAATAGACATAAAATTGAAAGACAACTTTGTATTAATATTAGATGCTTGGAACTGTGGATGGAAATATCAGTTGAAATAGTATTTGTTATTTAGGATTTCAGCAATAATACAATCACACAGGACTTTATATATGAAATGAGTTTCAAAAGGACATAGTAGAAACATAGAAAACATCACCATGTATCAATAGCACACATATTGATTATGGTTTGAGTTAGTATTCTCAATCTAGCTAAGTGGCCACTGATTTCTTTCTCTTCCTGTAAATTTTCTCCTTCTCCCTATTCTTCACCTCTTCTTTCCTTCCTTCTCCCTCCCTCTCACCATCTCTCCTTATTTCTTCAGTTTGTGAATGTGTATGCATAAAAAATTTAGTGAGCAGTATGTGAATAAATATGAAGACTGCCCTGAGTTTCTTTATAGTGAATACAGAGGAATAATTATTGCTGAATAAATATGATATGCTAAATATTTATATGGGCATACAATCAAGGAAAGAAAATGAGTGAAAGAGAATGAAAATAATATATAGAGATACTAAGTCTGTGAGAGCTACACTTTCAGGGAGAGATATCTGTTACGCATGTTTGCTGGAAGCCCACTGCACAGCTGCCTGAAACAAATACAAATGACTATTATCTTTGCATTTGTTTCAAATATGGTCAGTGGAATAAGCTCTTATTTATACAAGAAAATATACACAGGAAATTGAGTAGGTGGATACAGAAGATTGTCTCTGTAATTCTGCGAAATTTTCACACTATATCCTGAGATATTCGTTTTATTTTTCCTTAACTCCTTCCTACCTAGTAAAATGTTAATGCTGAACCATATTTTCATCTGATTAATGCTGATTAATGTTTTCTCTCCAAAAATATGGCCCATTTTTAGCTGTGATTTTTAATATTGTGTATTTCCAATGATTCACATCTTGTACTAACTACAGAGATGAAAAATCTATCAAGCATTCAGATATAGTTCATATTAGGTTAGTAAGAAAAATTTTAAGTGAAAGAAAAAATCTAAACAATCAGTAACACTTTGGCATTTAATTTCTCAGATAAGGACTGTGTATGCATACGTGTGTATGTGTGTGTGTGAGAATCTAAAACCATGCAACAGTAACAACTATAATTCTCTATTACATCTTTTTGTTTAAATTTATTATGCATTATTATTTCTCCAATTCTAAAATTTCAACCTCAGTGGTCAATCAAAGTGGAATACAAACAAGCAAAGGTGTCTATATGGATTCTATTTATAAATCAAGAGTTGGATGGCAGCGGGTGCCATTGGAATATTGTTCTAACAATGCCTGAAAAACTTCTTACTCTTGTAAAAGATACAGATGTAAAATACTATAGAACTCAATCCCAAAGTAACACAAAAAGTTTCAGCAAAGAAATGAAAGTGACACATATAATACTATTGTGTAATCATGATAGCATCTGTATATATAAATGTAACATATGAGATCTATTACACGTGCCGCACATACAGCTGACAGAATAATTTCTTCATAGAGGACAGAATTCCAAAAAGACAGATGTTAAAGGATTTGATTCAAACTTAGGCTTAAATTTTTGGTTCAGCATGTCTCAATTATATGACTTTAAACAGGCTTATTAATATATGTATTTTACCTTATATTCTGAAAAATGAAGCTAATAATATCAAACTCGTGAAGTTACTATGAAACTAAAATAAAGTATATATTATACCAAGGATAATTAAATCACTTGCATTGATTGATCTCACTACTATAAATTGTCAATTTTTAAAAATGTTCCTCATTAAATTAGTTAATGGAAGAAAGCTAATGGTGGAGGCCAATAAAATCAGCTTAAAATTAGCTATCTAACAAGAATGTTATTAGGCATCAGAACAATTGTCATAGGAGAGCAGGAAACAAGAGTGTTAAAATATAATTAAATGAAGATATATAAAATAGGAAAAACTAGAAATACATGATTCAACAAAAGGTAAAGAGAAAGCTAGTTTGGAATTTCATAAACTACAGGCAAACAGCCATTGGAAGGATTAAAGGATTACATATTTAATTTCCCTATATTCAATGATTAATGCTTTTCTTCTTCGTTCAGATGCATATTTTCAAGTATTCTTCCTTTCTAAGCTTCTAAGATATTTGGTAATATGAATTGACAGGGTTGAAAAAATTATTTCAGGGAAATTAAAAGTAATTCAGAGAGTAATTTAATGAATGAACACAACTTTTTAATTTAATATTTGTATAATAGTTATAATTTAAGGTTAAATTTACAGTCATTTTTAATTCTTAAGTTTAATATTTAGAAGGTTGTTATTAATATAACCGGGATAATTTCACTTACCACTAGGGTTTCTGTTAGCCTTTTGAGATGCATATGTAAAACAAAACATCTTACAAACTTTTATTTATGTGATATGAAATACAGAAGTATTCTTTAAAGTGAGGGGTATCTGTTATCTGTTGTTCTTTCTGTGACAGTAACAAGATAAGGAATAGGTAAGGCACTGAGTCATGTGTGCTCTTTTATTTATTTTTTGTTTTGTTTTTGTTTTTGTTTTTTGAGACAGGGTCTCACTTTGTAGTTCAGGCTGCTCCTGAGCTCGCAATGTAGCCCAGGCAAGCCTTGAACTCAGCAACCCTCCTGTCTCTGCCTCCCGAGTGCTGGGATTACAGGCGTGAGCAACCACACCTGGCTCATGTGTGCTCTTTTGTTTTGTTTTTGTTTTCTGAGACAGGGTCTCTCTCTACATTGCTAAACTGACTAGGTGAACTCAAACCTGTGATCATTCTGCCTCTACTTCCCAGTGTGCTGGGATCATTTACATACTAGGAAGGTACTTATTCCTATGTTTTATCTTTTGGTGCATTGCTTATTTATATGGTTCTATTACAACTAAAAATATATTCATAGTTCTAATCATTAATAAACAGGGTCCCCTGAATTTCAAACACTGATGCTTACAAGAAATACTAGCATGCTTTCATATAAAAATAGTACTGGCCAAAGAAAATAAAAGGTACATGATAAAAGAAAAAAAATGAATTCCTAAAATGGGGAAAAAAAAAGTCAAGCTCATTTTTTTTCTTTTTCCTGTAAATATGTCTCTTAGAAATGAGAGCTATATTAAGTTTATACATCATTATATTCCTTGATTCAGATGTATATAAGACACTCATTAGGTTGCTACTCAGCACATCTCTTCTTGAGACTACTAAGCATCATAAAAGGAGACTTGTGAATCATTTTCGTTATGCAAGGTGATTATGCTAGAAATAGGATTTATCTTCATTGATATAACACTAAAATAACAAAAGTTCAAAGCCATTTCTCTCGATATGTAATTAACTCTAACACTATATAGTGATTTGTTTGTGATTATCAATTGTTTATAGGATTTGCTCAAATCACACAAAGCACAAAATGAATCATGTCAAGTTTCAATTTTATAAATAAAAAAACATGCCAAAGGCTTCATGGAGTTTGGAATGGAAATAATCAGTAAATAAAGTGGAATTGCACTTTTTAGTCCAGGAAATATTGAGCAATAGAATTTCAAATGTATTCCTCTCTCTAAGGAACACTACAAATTGTCAAATTATTGTGTATTGCACAAAATATATTGATGTAAGATAACCTTAGTTGTTCCCCTTGAAGGAAAATGAAGTTGAATTTTTTTTTTTTTTTTTTTTGCTTTTTGGAGACAGGGTCTCGCTTTGTAGTTCAGGCTGGCCCTGAGCTCACTATGGTGCCCAGGTAAACCGCCGCGAACTCAGCAATCCTCCTGTCACTGCCTCCCGAGTGCTGGGATTACAGGCGTGAGCCACCACGCCCGGCATTGTGGTATGCGGTGTTGATTGCTGGTGGGCGTGAGTCTCCACGCCCAGCATTGTATGTGGTTTCCGGGGATTGAACTCAGGACCTTGCACTTGCAAGGCAGGCGCCCGGAACCACTGAGCTAACCCTCCGGCCCAAGGAGTTAATTTTTTATATGAGTGTACATCCACATTCTTAGTATTGAAGAGTATTATACAAAAGAAAGCAATATGTCTTGAATAATAAAATTCCTCTTGCAAAACCACCAAAATAACCTGAAGTGGTTGATTCTATTATGTTTTGTAAGTTATTGCTTTGAAATTTGCAAATTTCATCTCATAAGAGGTTTGAAATTATTGATTCAGTAATCTTTTCAGCTCATACAGCATAAACAAAAGAAATGCACCTCATTTTGGAAGCAAAACATTTTCTTATATTCCACAACAGGGTAAACCTTTAAAGAGTATAATGGATCACTGTGGGAAGCTTTACTCAGAGATGCATAAAACGAATGCCTTTTTATGAAAGTAGTGTTTATGAGATCTCATTCAGTCTGAGTGTACATCTGTGTAGGATATTAACAGTCAAAGGGTCCAATCAGCAACTGGCTCACAGTTAGGTTTTGGTCAGCATTTTCTATTTTATGCTCCACAAATCACAGTAAATCCAGGAAAAAAAATCAATTGTTAACACCTCTAAATTCTACTATTGTGCAGTTGGATCAAAGAAATCCAATAACTAAAGAGCCACACTTTTATGTGAGTGAATTAAAGACGTTTAGTTCTGGTAAGTTGTAGATTTAGCAATTCTTTTTGTGCAAGCTGAAACACATCATACTATGTCAGACTTCATGACACAGTGCAAGGAACTCTACTTCAGCAGTTTTAGCAAAAGGCTTTCTTCAGATTATGAAGAGCTTCTATATCCAAGTTTCCTAGCAGCAAGCATCAGGAAGACTGGAAATTTTAAACATTATGATAATATTTTGATTGAGGTTGCAAATATTGTGTTATCATTCATTTAAAGGTTTCCAACATTAGCAGTTATTTTGGGGAAGTGGTAAATTGAACAGTGTGTTAGCCAAGGGATTTCTTTTTCCTTCAGACTGTTGAAAAATGACTAAATATGAAAGGAGAATTTGGCTAACACGCGTACATGGATATAAAATACCAGAACATCTCTTGCACTGATGAATCTAAATCTGTGCTCCTTGCAGTGGTAATACTGAATCTTCCCTGGCTTAGCTCAGGGCATTTTGCTTAAGAAAAGAACAGCTACAAACTGTAATTAAGGCTTACTTCTCAGGAAGTAATACAATTTTGACTTCCCACTATGATAATTATCTATTTATTTGTGTTTAAACAGTACTCCTTCAAAAAAGAATAGATTTAACCAAAATTTTTGCACTGGGC
>PVIC010033703.1:0-14419 GCA_004025085.1 Thryonomys swinderianus | reverse complement strand
AGGATTAGCTTCTTAATAGCCTCTTGTCCTAAAACAAGCGCTGTGAAAAAGTCAGTGACCTTCAGAAGGAAAGATTACCCTGAATAGTGGAGTGAAGATCACAAATCATTTGTATAGGGAACTTCCAAAGAAATATACTGAAAACAAAACATCAGAACCAAAGGTGTGAATAAGTATAATTTTAAGGGAATAAAATCATATCCCATTTTGACTTACAGTATTAAAATAGCACATGAAATGTCATTTACTCATATCTTGCAGTACTTTCTGCAAATGCTTTGTTGTTTTCAAGTTCTACTCAATTAGTGTCCTAATCACCAAACATTTGATAGGAGCAGAGGTGGAAGTTTCGCTCTCCTTAGTGAATAACATACTACAGATTAGCTGTTCTGAGAACCATAGATTGACATGAAAAAACTCACAAGACAAAAATAGTAATTGCCTCTTCAGGAGACATGGAACATATTTTAAGATAATTGGAGACTCTTTTATGTGTTCTCTTTGGTTTAGTGTTGGTTTCATATACTTTAATTTGTTTCTCTAAATTTTTTTTTCTGAATATATTCCAAAGAGAGTAAAACACTCCTGAGGATCTTATTTCTGCTTGTGAAATTACCCTCTTTAGTATTGTTGGGTGTGATTTTTTTTTGTCCATCTTACAAGAAAAAAGTACCTTAGAACAAACTACATTTCAGCATTCTGACCGAAGTGGGAACTCTAAACGTATATTCTGTGTAAGTCCAAATACACTGTAGCAATTTCCTTAGGTGCATATTTTAAAGTTTCCTGCTTTCTTCTATTTTTTTCCTGCTTTTTTTCAGTGTTGGATTTCTACAGGGGCCATTTTTTCTTTTATTCATATTTTCATAATTTTTATCTGAATAATCTACATTTTCACGTACAACTTAGCTTAAGTGCTGGTTATTAATCATTCCTTTGATAGGTATGGTCAGAGGTGGTCTAACTGAAGATGTTCCTTTATTTATTGAACACATGAGGTTAAATATTCAACTTTCATTTCTTTTTGCAAAGGCACTGAGACGTGAGTTAAAGGAGAAAGAATATTCAGTCCTGAATGCTGTAGACCAAGCCCGAGTTTTCCTGGCTGATCAGCCAATTGAGGCCCCTGAAGAACCACGAAGAAACCTACAATCAAAAACAGGTGAGACTGATTTCTTCACTGTATCGTAAAAAACACATGTTAGGAGAACAAAAACCCAAGTAGGAAATTTCCTTACACCATTCAAAAACTAATACTTAAAACTTTTATTCTAAGTGCTTCATCAAGTAGGTTATTATTTAACAAATAATCTAGATTCTTAAAATAGGAAAACAAAATTGTGGCATATATACTTCAGTATTGTTATTTAAAAAGGAAATTACAAACAATGAATTTCTGTAAAAAGCATAGGGTAACTATAAGAATCAATTTAAGAAATTAAAATATATGTAGCCGGGCGTGGTGGCTCACGCCTGTAATCCCAGCACTTGGGAGGCAGAGACAGGAGGATTGCTGAGTTCGAGGTTTGCCTGGGCTTCATAGTGAGCTCAGGGCCAGCCTGAACTACAAAGCGAGACCCTGTCTCAAAAAACAAAAATAAAAATAAAATATATATAAAATGTGTTTATAGATGTAAATTAAGACAAGATAGTAATCAGTTATATAAATTACTAGTATGCAAGATAAATATTTCAAAATAGAGTAAGACTTTTAAGCTTCTGTTTGCAAAGATAGTAAGACACTTTATATAAGTAGATAAGAGCATTTAACTTAAAATAACCTGTAGTAATTAGATACTTTCACTTAAAATTGAAACAGGAGTCACTATAGTAGCAAATGTCCACCTATCATGCAGTAAATTCAAGGGAAAAATTGTAATAAATTTTGGAGTCAATATATATCTCTGTGATGATTTATTCACTGTGCACAACAAAGGTATTCTGATGTCTCTGAAGAAGTAACCATGTGATTCAAAATATTTTTCTACCCTTCACGTAATGCAGCACCAGTCCACTGGGGAGAGTGCCCTGTTCTATGGCCAGCAGTGCAGATCACAAGAGTCTGCTCTGGTCAGGGTGGTGGAGCTGGGAAGTGCTGGCACGACTGTGTGGGCACTGCCGAGGCCTGCGGAAGGGGGCCTTGGTGTTGTGCAACTTCCTCACAGAAGGGATTGCAGTCCGATATGTTTCCTACCAAATCCCTGATGTGCTGAACCCTTTGAACCTAGTTTTCTGTGCGTGTATATGTGCAACACATGCACACACACCCATACATTCACCACATACAGGCACACATAGCACTTACAGGTCTTCTCTAACATCCCTTTTTATTTCCAGCTAATGGTATCTCTGTGCTTCCAGGGATTCTCCTGGGAGTTTAAGTCACTCTCAAGTCTCCCATTTTTAATTTTTTTTATTTTTTTTTATTTTGAGACAGGGTTTTGCTTTGCAGTTCAGGCTGGCTCTGAGCTCACTATGTAGCCCAGGCAAGCCTCAAACTCAGCAATCCTCCTATCTCTGCCTCCTGACTGCTGGGACCATAGGCGTGAGCCACCATGCCCTGCACTGTGGCATGTGGCATTGATTGCTGGTGGGTGTGAGTCTGCACGCCCAGCATTGTATGTGGTTACTGGGATCGAACTCAGGGCCTTGTGCTTGCGAGGCAGGCACTGGAACCACTTAGCTAACCCTCCAGCCCATCAAGTCTCCCATTTTTATCAAACCTCTTGAACTGCAGTTCACTCAGAACTGTTAGTTATATCTTTGAAGAGCTATCCCTACATTTCTTTGGGTTCCATATTATGGATTCCAGTCTACATTGTGGATCATGGATTGAGACGATTTGGAAAAATAAACTTCATCTGTACAGAACATGTACAGACTTTTTAAAATCATTATTCCTGGTACAATATAGTATAATGACTATTTGCATAGGATTTACATTGAATTATGTGTTCTGAGTAATCTAGAGATAATGGAAAGTATGTGGGAGGATACACGTATATTATGTGCATATACAAAGCCATTTATATAAGGGACTACCATTTGGGGGGATCTCTGCAGTGTTTTAGAACCAATACTCTCTAAATAAGAAGGAATAATTGTTCTCTATTACATTTGTATTTTTTAGGCCTGTGTACATACATAAACACACAATGGACATGCATATTGTACACCACACTGTGCTATTATTTCCAGACTGTCGGCCTTGTGTCTAGAATTTAGCCTGAATCATTACTGGTTTTTGTAGCACTTGTCACATGACAAATTTCTGTCCACAGAGTATTGCTGATCTAGGATTTCTCTCTACTTTAGTCTGTTCCTGATGACAAGTGGATCTCACCATAAAATCACAATCATGTTCATCTCCTAATCACATGTTTTCATTGATTTTCCAGCACATACCGAGAAATAATTCTTGGTGCTAGAATGATATTTAAACATCTGTGTAATCATAGCCCTCCTAGGTTTTCAAAACCATTTTTGCTACTATTTTCAGAGTTCTGTAACGAATATGTACTACCTACTTCCTTGAATAAGCTCAGGTCTACTTATAGCTATGCTCCGCTGTGTCCTTCCCTCCCCTCCCCCTTCACCTCTTCTCCCTCTCTCCCCTCCCCTCCCCTCCCTTCGCTTTCCTTCTCTTCCCTTCCCCTCTCCCTCTTCCCCTATCCCTTTCCCCTTTACCTCTTTGTTTGTTTGTTTCTTCTTTCTTTCTGGAACACTTTAAAGATGACTTATCTTCAGCATAGACTATTAGCATAAGATCCTTAGAGATGAACTAGTACAGATATGATCACTGTATAGATGAGAAAATTGAGGACCACTCAACACACATGGTCTAATAAAGTCCCAATGCATAGTACTTTTATTTTTGATTTGTTTAAAGATGCTAAAATTCTCTTATTTGCCTTCAGTTGAATCATTCAGTTTATCTGGCACATGATGGAAGTTTGATGGAGAGTACATGATGACTTATATGAGTGGTGAAAAAATTGTTTTATTTTGTGTTCTGACTTTACATACAATCTATCATGGGGAAACTTTTGAACTAAACAATCTTGATTCCTCATTGCCACTACAATGAAACTTAACAAAGAAAATGAACTTGAATTCTAGAGCATTCTTTGGAAGGGATAAACTCAACAGCATTTGCCTTCCCTCACTCTTGACCCTGTAAGGTTTAGCTGTGGAGGGGAGAGGGGGGAGGGGTTGTGTACTATTGCTTTTTAAAATGAAGCAAAAGCAAACTCCCATTGTCTAGACTAAGTGACAAACATTTTGGAGTCTTATATCTGTCTACAAACTGCCGTCTCCATCTCTTCTAACAGCAGTCTTTGCACCTTGCTCTGGCATCTCTGTTGTTCAGCCCAGAGCCCTCTGGATGCCCAGTAGCTCCGTTGTTCTTTTACCACTTGCATCTGTTTCATCAGAGCATCCTGTCATCTCTGTCACTGCTTTCAAAATGTATCAGAACATGATCCTGATCCTTTACTGTCATTTGCACCACTAGCTCCTGGTCTAAGCCGCCATTGCTTGTCACGGTGATGGCTACTGTTTGCTTCTGCTCACTGTCGTGCTCTGCTGTGGCTTCTTGCAAGAAATTTCCCACACAGCATTTGAACATCCCAGTCTCAGCTTGTCTCTACTGTGCATGAGCCTGAGGCTCCTGCTGTGGTTCAGAGAGGCGGAGCTGACTCCTGAGGACGGCTGACAGGTCTCTTGGCGGCCAGCTCTGCATCCCCTCTCTGACCTGGTCCCCTGCTGCCCTCTCTTTCTCGCTTCCTCCTGCCACAGTGGCCATCTTGCTGTTCCTTGGACAGCCCAGCTGTGCTCACAGCTGCAAACCTTTGCTCTCTCTTGCTCTGTTCGAATGACTCTAACTCCCCAATGCTTCCTGGGTGGTGCTGTTTTACCCCAGGTCTTATCCTAAATACTGTGAGGTCTTCTCCAGCATTCTCACCTTTCCTCGTGTTTGTTACACAAAATATCCCAGACTTCACCTGCATATCATATTATTTCTTGCCTTCACATCCCTGTCTGAGGAATGTAGGCTCTACGAAGACCAAGACTTGTTTTCCCCCTGTTACAGTCTGTAATATCTAGTATACTGTCTTACACACAAATGGAGTGGATGGATGTATCATCCAGGCATTGGCAGGAATGGCTAAAGAAACAGAACACACATTTATGAGTGGTTGGATTTTGTTGGAGATCAAAGCTAGCAGGAAGGGGTAAGAAAGTAAATAGTGAAGCCTGCATATGTCCCCAGAGAGAAAGACTTTGAGGGCCAGAGAGGGTGGAAGCTGAGCACAGTGCAGGAACGTGGGAGGGCTTGGCAGGGGAGTGGGCTGTGCCGTGTCGGAGATGAGCAGCCAAGCTGGGTGAGAGATTAGAAGTTCCTTTACATTACCTTGTTCCATTTGAAGTCTTTTTCCATGTTTTCTTTTTTTTTTTTTTTTTTTTTTTTGAGACAGGGTCTCACTTTGTAGTTTGGGCTGGCTCTGAGCTCACTATGGAGCCCAGGCAAGCCTGGAACTCAGCAATCCCCCTGTCTCTGCCTCCCAAGTGCTGGGATTACAGGCGTGAGCCACCACGCCCGGCACTGTGGTATGTGGTGCTGATTGCTGGTTGATTGCTGGTGAGCTTGAGTCTCCATGCCCAGCATTGTATGTGGTTACCAGGGATGGAACTCAGGACCTTGCGCTTGCGAGGCAGGCGCCGGAACCACTGAGCTAACCCTCTGGCCCTTTCCATGTTTCCTTATCTCCTTGCTTCCCAGGATTGTAGAGAAGGTCATTAGTACAAAAGGTTGTCATCTCTCCAAAACCTCCCGTTGTAGTAGATTCTCCTTAGTGGTCAGTTGTTGAAAGGATAGAAAGGTCATCATCTTCTGAGATCTTAGTTGGCTGTGACATTCAGGATGTTTCTAAGCTTGTGCTTTTGATACCACATCTGGGAAACAAAAAAAAAAAGTTATGTCAACTGAACCTTATGTATTCTTTTGCTTTGTTTTATGATTAGCAACTTCATACTCTTTTTTTCTTGATATTATTTCTGTAATGCTGGCTGATTTTACCTGCTGTTAAGAGTAAATGGAAGAAAATTACCCATAATAGCTTTTACACTTTTGTTGTTTTCCATGGTCTATGTACAGCTGCTTTAAGCAATAGAGAACATTGGAGCATTAGTTATCCTGTGTAACACTGAAGTACTCATGTTGGGGACTTTGGTGCGGGAAGAAATCTTAACTATGGTTTTGTTCCATTCTATTTAATAAATACTTTTTCAATATGTTATGTTATCACGCCCTGGGGTACCAAATGGATCCATCTCTTTGCTTTTAATTCCAGAGAACACTTTTCTCCATCGTTCTTCTCTTTAATGCTTTGTTCTCTTCCTAGCTTATCCCCATTTTTCTATTGTCGTATTTTAGAATTTTATTTTTTTAGTATTTAAAAACCAATGCTACTATTACCAGCCTCCAGTAGGCCCTTTCCATCTTCTTTGAGGTACTTTTCATTGCTTTCGTAATTGGTCCCTCCCGTGAATGGAGACACTAGAAAGATATAGCCATGGCACATCATGGGTTGGAAAGCCTTTAGGAGCCCCTGGTGCGGGATCTAGGCTCCTTCTACCAGCGTGAGTGCTGCCTGCCAGGGAGGTGGCCTCGACTCTTCTGTCTGGCCCCATGTCATGCCTCTGTGAGCTCCATGTTTGATGTTTGCACCAAACTTCTGCTGGTGTTCTTTGGGAAGTCTCCGCCTCACTCTTGCCCAGTAGCCCGTCCTAGATTTTCTGTCTCCAGATTGATTCTTCTAAACTTGTTTCCAGCTCCCCTTCCCAACTCAGTGCAGGCTTTGTATATCCTGGGCATGCAGCCTTTCTGAGGCCATTTTGGTGAGGCCCTGGAGTGCGTTGTTTCCTCTCTTCCTCTGCATGACCAGTCTCTGTTTCAGAAGCTCAGCCTTCCCAGGTCCTTAGTGATCATTTCTACTTACTGAGAATCTGAGAATGAAAACTGACCAGAGCAACCAAGATGGACATGGTCTGACTTTCCTGTGGCTCCAGGCAGACATTCAGGTGCTCACCAAGCTCCGTGAAGTCTCCCTTCAGACAGTGCTGTGACTCACTCACATCCAGCGACCTAGGAGCAGCTAGCAAGATGGGAAATGCAGAGGTGACTGTGTGACAGGAGTGAGGGCGAAGGCTGCTATAAAGTGGCTTCACAAGCAAACCGGTGAAGCCTTTGGGGCTTTTTACAATAAAAGAAAAACTGAAACTCAGAATTATGATTTGTTTATTTTTTGAAGGCAGATTATGAATCAGTTAAGACAAGGTATAGAGATGTGTATGGTATTTTAATGAATTTCCTTCCAGAATTATAACATAAGGAAACAGTACTAAGTGGGTGACATGTTACCTGTCTGGAGAAGTTTGGCTCTCAGAATAATTCATTCTTCTTGTAAAAGAGTATTAAGTAAATATTATTTTTAACTGAACTAAGATTTTCTGAGTAATTATAGAAATTTTACAAAGTGTACATATTTGTCAGTATTCCCTTTATCTTGTTTAGCAATATGGAAATAATCTTATTTAATTGGTATCATTAGCAACTTTTTACTCTTTACTCTTTTAAATAAGTAATTTTCCCTTGTAATGCAGTCGAGTTGTTTTTATTTGCTTATTATTACTCAGTCTGCCTCTTTAAAAAATGTAGAATAGTGGAGCAACAAATCATTCATGATTTTATTGTCCTTTCTACTTTTTAAACCACTTTCAGATTCATTCTCTGAACTATCTGTATGAGTTAGACAGATCATAAGTTATGATTTCTAAAAATACTGCCATGTAAAAGACAGGAAAATATTGCAGTGTTGCCCAAGGTCATCCCACTGAGAAGACTGATGCAGGAACAGCAGACAAAGCCTGAGCCCTGGTTTTCTGATTGGCGTTCAGCTCATTGCTTTAACTTCTCTTTCTGTTTGACTCTCAGTGTCTGGAGTCCTGAACCTTGTACACACAACCCTTGGTTTCTCCTCACATGCTGCTGATCATCCTTGCTGTGATCAGTCCCGGATCTGAGTTCCTGGGAGAACCACTGAACCCTAATAAATTGAGTGGGATGCTGTGCACCTCACAGTCACAGGTAGTTTGTTCACACGCCCAGCCCCTGGTCTCTGCAGGTGGACAGGAGTCATGTGCCTTCTCAGGGTTCTGCCTGCAGTTCCATTCAGGTGAAAGGTCACATCTGCTCAGGGTAGCAGTCATCTGCCCTCATCCCTTGCACACACACCCCCCCCCCCACATACACACACTTGCAGGAGCAGGGGCTGCCCCCAGCCCAGTGCACATGTTTTATGATTTGAGCATATGCTATTGGTCACTAGTAAAATTACTATTGATTTAATGGGATAATCTACCTCCAGAAGTGTTTTCCAACTTCTCCCATTATGCTTGCCATGTTCTGGAGCAGTTCTGGAAATCTTCTTCCTTTAATGTGTGGGATTTTGGGGGTGGGGGCATTGGGGATTGAACTCACAACTTTGCGATTGTGAAGCAGGTGAGGTACCATTGAGCTATCTGTCCATTCCTCTTGAGTGTTTTTAATTGTGTTGGTATTTTATGGCTGTGCCAGTGTTGAGAATCCATTGAAAGTGTTTGCCTTCTGTGGTCATTTTGACTTTGAGGAAGGACCTGATGTGCATGATGTGGTGAATAAGGTGGATGAGGACAGATGGTGATGTTTTATGAGCCTTCTTTTCTCTTGGATAGTGCTGGGCAGCAGCATTCACCAGATTTTTGTTTGCATCTCTTAAACTCATGAAAGTGGACTTCAGAACTGCTTCAGAAAATGACAGGAATGATGGGATGGGTATATTTGAAGCAAAGAAAAATATTTTTAAGGGGATTCATGGCAATGTGTCTTTCACTATGATAATTTTTTAAAAACTTAAAATATTCACCATACATTTACACCTCATATATAATAAACTGTAGACATTGAGAGTCTAGAAGCACAGAGAGGTTAGTGGCATATATATATATATATCACATTAATAAACATAAAACATGCACATGTGAACATATATATATATATACATACATGCATACATACATACGCAATTACAGCTTGTGTTTGTATGTGCCCCCCAAGCCTCATGCAAATGAGGTGCAGCTATGTTGGAGGGGGCTGAATCTAGAACATGTGGTTGACTCATGGTGGGGCTGGGCCCAAGAAGACTAGGATTAAAGTTGTGTGTGCTACCTGCCCTAAGTAGTCTGAGTAAGATAAAAGAGGCACAAAGACATTCTTAAGGACCCTTGTTGTTTTTGCTATCTTCTGCTACCATGAACTATTGCCCCCCTGCCATGTGCCACCCTGCATGGGAGCCCGCTGATTATGGACTGGAACTTCTATGCAGTGTAATTGGGTGTTGAGTATTTTGTCTCTGAAGTGAGAGAAAAGTAACTAACAGTATTAAACTGCATATATTACTGGCAATGTTACCCAATGTGGGTATATATATGAACAACTTATATGAGGAAAAATTCATCTGCTCTACATTTTTTAAAGAGTAACAAAGAAAAAAGTTGAGACTAGAAGTATAGCTAGCTCCTTAATGTTAAGGTGCTGCCCTTGCATGTGCAAGTTCTGGGTTCTATCCCTAGTACCACCAAAAAGTAAAATTATATTATTTTGTTCACTAGGTTTCCTATGATACAGCAGTTATTTTATTCTGGTTATATGACCATCATTTCTGCTTTAGCCTGGTAAAGTCTGTTTTGATTCATTGAAGTGGTATTTCATTATACATGGTAGAAAAATCAGCCTTAATTAATTCTGTGTGCATATTTATGTGTATAAACATACATAACTTTAATATAAACAGTTAATAATCACTTCTTCAGATTATAGAATTAATGTTTTTTTTTCTGATATTTCCCTGGTAGACTATGTGTATTAGTAATGTTTGTTATCTAACTCAGGCTATTCTGTTTTTTCTTTTTTTTTGAGACATGGACTCTGTAGTTTGGGCTGGCTCTGAGCTCACAATGTAGCCCAGGCAAGCCTCGAATTTAGCAATCCTCCTGTCTTTGCCTCCTGAGTACTGGGATGACAGGTGTGAGCCACCACGCCCCAGCACTGTGGTATGTGGTATTGATGGCTGGTGGGCGTGAGTCACCACGCCCAGCATTGTATGTGGTTACCAGGGATCAAACTCAGGACCCTGCGCCTGCAGAATCACTGAGCTAAATCTCTGTTCCCCAGGCTATTCTGTTTTATTTTCATTGTTAAGTGTTTCATGTTTTGGGGAGCCATGTATTAGGAATATTTCTCTCTTAATATGAAATCACATGTATCTTATGATTTAACAAAGAGGTAATAGATGACATTTTTCAGTTACTCTGTTAGTCCATTTTAGGCCAGTATTAGAAAATGTGTGCAAATAAAATTTCATGATCATTCTGAGTGAAGATGTAAAATTATCATGTAGTTTAATAGAAGTTACTTTTCCACTAATTCTCCATGTGACTTAAGGTTACATTATTTCCTTATGTCTAATAAAATGAAGCCAGATGACATTACCTCACAGAAGGAATTCGGCTGGTAAAACTGACAGGTGTTTTCCCCAAGGCTTCTCTCCCCACAAAACAGCTTCATCAGTTATAGCCCTGTTCATGGCAAATACCACAGCTCCTGCGCCCACACACAGGGAATGAATTGTTCCCATGGCCAAGCCACCTTCAGCAGAGCCCCAGGGCTGGAATGGCACCCAGAAACCTTGCCTCCGTGCCTGCCTCTCTCTACAGGTTTGGTTTTCTTTGGTTTTGTCTGTCATACCAGGAAGGGCTCCTTCAGGATTGATTTGCACTGAGGGACAGGACCCAGGTCTCCTGGGATCAGAAGGCCCCTTTGTCTGTATCATGCCAAATGGAGAGAAAATCACATCCCATAGTAGATGGGAAAGCAAGAAATGTTAATACATAAATGGCCACAGTACAGCAAGCCAGCATTTATCAGAGGTAACTGTGTTCCAGGTATTATATCGAGTACTGAACACCTTGTTTTGCACAATGGTCCCAGCAACTGAAATGCAGTACTGTTCCCACTGGACAGATGAGGAAACAAAGAGGTTTGGAAACTGCTGCCCTTGTACAAGAGCAGGGTGTCACTAAACTGGATGCTGTCGGCACCAGAGTATCCTGTCTTAGCTATCTCCGTCATCACTCATATTTATAATCAAGAGAAAGAGCTTTTATTTTCTAAATTCTTTTACTTTGAAGAAATTCACACGATAAATAAATACATTTTCTACCTCTCCCTTCGCTGCTGCTTCTTGGTATTGAAACGACACGCTGTGAAGCAGAATCATACACACAGCAGCTCGCTTACCACGAGGGAGAAGGTGTTCTGGCAGTATCAGACTTTCTGTTTAATTTTCACCACAAAACCTGAAGCATACATCATTGCTTTTGGGCCTGCAGACCACAGAAATAATTTAATTAGCTCCTGAAGTCCAAATCACATTAGTAACGTTGTAAAGCATGAAGAGGCACCAAAAAAATATGTTATTTTCTTTTCCAGTGTTCTTAACTATGGAGTAATAATGCGAACTTTTCCAAATTAATGTTCTGTAATATCTATTAGATGCAGCCTCTGAGTTTTCTAAAATATGCATCGAGTAAGTCTACTGATTGGGCAGTTTTCAAAACTTTTTTCATGATAATTTATTTTATACTAATGAAATCCAACTGAAATAATGAAAACATTCTTGATGAGATAACAAAGGTTAGCCTGTGGGACACGCACTCTACTTGTTCACCATCTGTTATTTTGTCTAATGAGTGTCGCCACCATCCATAAATCACCTTTGCCTTGTAAAAAGGATGATGACAATTTCTGTGTCTGTATTTCATGATCATCAGCACCTGAGGAGTTACTGTCTGATTTAGATGGAAAGGAGAAGAGACATTAACTCTTGAGTGCAGTTGTTGTTACTGGTTGGTTCTTAGCAAAGAGCTGGACTCTTTCAAGAATGCCTTAGAAACTATCATTTGTTTCAGGAATATAATCCTAGCAAAGACATAGATTCCCTTGTTGGGCTTCTTGCTTCTCTGGGCGTTGCGTAAACACAAGGCCTTCCTACCTTCCTTCAAATGGGTGGCAAAGCTCGGGTAGGGAGCTTCGGAAGCTGTAGGAGTCATTAGCTCCTGTGTTGAGTCAGGAAGCAGTCTGAGGAAAAATGCAAGAAATGGAGAATTTTCATGTGGACTCCTGTCCCCTGATTCTTTGAGGAAAAAGGGCAGACCTTCCTTTTCTCTTCTGCTTTCTTCCATAAAGTCAAAGACTTGTACAGAGATAAATTCTTGAGGAATGTCCAGCAGTGCCAGGTAGCTATTGAGGGAGTGGGAAAACAGCAGGGAGCAAGACATATCCTTGCCCTCCTTAGACTCACATCTCTGATTTCTCCTCCCCTTTTAGTGCCATCTCCCTGCCCACAGTAACCCATCTGCTGCTGCCCAACACAGTAGCTCATTTAAGTCAGTCATCATGAAGCTGCCCTAACTGGGAGAACACTCAGAAGATTAGAAGTGGGATCTCAGATTGCTTCATGGGCCTTTGGTTGTCTGTTCTGGAGGCTCTCGCTGTTCCTGCCCCTTCCCTGAGGTTCCTCTTGCTGCTCATCTGCCTCTGCTTCTTCCCCAGCTCCCATGGGCTTAGTCACCATGGTCCACTTTATAGGAAGAGCAAAGTTCAAATGTATTTAGATTCTAGTTCTAGCTGTACTGACTTTATGGTCAGAAGTGCCATCTACAAATGTTCTATGTTCCTGTCTTCTCATAACTTTTCTTGCTCTTAATAGCTGGCGTCTTGGTATTTGTGTAAAGTATTCTCTGATTTGCTTCACTTTGGAGTTCTCGATTTTTCCCTAGTATCTGAGTTCTGTGTTGTGTGTGCATATGTATGTGTGTGCACGTGCATGTGTATATATGTTTGCACACATGATTGAACCCAGAGACTTATACATGCTGGGCTACACCTCCAGCTATGGTATTTGTAAAGGAGGTGAGAAATCACCTTGGTTTCATGGATGGATCCATGTCACCTTTTTAATATTGTTATTCAAAGATTTGAGCTAAACATTTATAGGTTGATCTACTCTGAGGAGTCTCTTGTCCTTGTCACCTTTCTAATTTGCCAGATGAACATAATTGAAGATATTAATCAGTAGTGGCATTTGATGGTGCACTTATAATCTGGTTCATGATGAATTGTTGTCATCAGTCACCGTACAGAGTAGGAAATGGGCTGGGTCCCTCTAAATGCTGAGGGGAACATTTCAGAAAGATTAAGTTGATTTTAATTAGTTAATTAAAGCAGTTCTGGAGAAGAGTTCCCATTAAAATGAGATAGGGGAAGAGGAAGGGGGGGAGAGAGAGAGAGAGAGAGAGAGAGAGAGAGAGAGAGAGAGAGAAACCAAGATGGGAGAAATGAAGTGAGAGAAAGCCAGCAGTGAGACTTTTTCCCTTAGACTCTTGTAGGCTAATCATGCCAGTTTGCTTTTGTAAAAATCTCTAGTGATGTCTAAATCTCCCAGAATTAGTAATAAGATGAGAAAAGGAGTGTAAGCAAAGAAATCTTCATTGAGGACCTCCTGTGTGTGAAGTATGTGCTGGTAGCATTGCAGGTGTTAAATTGAGGTTGAAAGAACAGAGGGAAATAGCCAGGATTATCCAACTTGTCTGTGTTGGAACTGGCGTATGATCTTATCTTCCTTGGCACCAATCTGTTCAGTGGTAAAAATATTACTTACAGTTTTTGTTTGCCTAATATTTTCTCTTTTCTTTCTTTCTTTCTTTCTTTCTTTCTTTCTTTCTTTCTTTCTTTCTTTCTTTCTTTCTTTCTTTCTTTCTTTCTTTCTTTCTTTCTTTCTTTTTTTTTTAGTAAAAGACAGTACTAAGATTACAAATACATGCAGAAATCAAATAGTACTGACACAGGAGAGTTAAGGCCTAACTCCCCAGCTGAAACGCGAGTTCGTGTTCTCTAAAAATCGAAGAATGAATTTGAGGAACGACGGAGGTTTGAGTAGGAAAATTTTATTGAGAGAGAAAGCTTCTGCCTTAAGAGAGACAGAAGGGGGGCCTGGAAAGTGGGTAACCCAGGATTGCTTTCTTTACGGGGTTTTTATGGACCAAAATCACGAGGTGGGATGGGTTCAAAAGTGGGGGCCACCAATGAGATTTTTAAAAAGGTAGATAGGTTATAACAATCAAACAGGAATTTTGACTCTAACTCTTTTCTGGGGAGGTGGGTTAAGGTATCAGCCTTTTACCCCAGGAGGTTGGAGCCTTCTTTAGAATATCTGATGGCTCCTTGTTTGGAATTTTAATGAGCTATTTATCTTATATG
>PVIC010033702.1:0-20032 GCA_004025085.1 Thryonomys swinderianus | reverse complement strand
AAAAAAATGTGTTCATACTCAATGAATAGCATTACCATGCATATTTTTACTTTAGAAATAATTTTAAATCCAAATAAAACAAATTATAATTTCAGTAATATCTTTTGTATTCTTCAGCTGATTTAAAAGATAGTAAATATTAAGTGAGCATTTATTTAATGCTAACCTACATCTATTATCTGTACTATGTGTTTTTAAGAAGTTTTATGTTTGTGTGCATATTGTATAAATTAAATTTAATATTGCTATAATCTACTAAATGTATTTTCACCTAAGTCTCACAATTCTTTATTTCTGAAAATTATTCTACATCTGTATCATTTCTCTTTCTACTATAATAATATTTTTTATACCTGGTTGTATTTTATAAGTGTTCCATCTCAGTGTTTTGTTTTGTTTTTTTTTTTCTTTCTCTTCATATTTCACCTTGAGGCCTTTGGAACAGTAGAGTTTATCTTGCCAATCAATATCAGGGTTTTCATAAAAAGTACTCTCTTATCAAGGAGCTCACTGATCTGATAGCATAAAACAACAGGCAAAAAAGAAAATACAAAACTGTTGGGAATTGCACATGACTTACTCAGGATTTGTGGATGTCTGCCCTGCCCTGCAGGATCAACTACTAGGATTCTTGCACTAGGATTATTGGTACACATCTGCCCTGCCCTACCGGATCTTCTACTACAGGGATTATTGTGGATATCTGCCCTGCCTTATGCATGCTAGGATTTTGGGTGTGACAGGGTGGCACACAATAAAGGTATAGCAAACTCGGGGTTTTAGAACCCCTTCTGCTGTTACTGGTCGAAGTAACAAGAGTGGAGCCCAGGCTCACCCTTTTCTCAAGATTCAAATTTTGTTGTTTGTTAATGTTTTTTTGCTGTGTGACTCATGGGGACTAGAGGTTGCTGTGAGGCTTCTGGCTGAGTCCTCTTACCCTGACTCCCATACAAAACAAAAGAAAAAAAATACTCTTTGAGGACATTTCTCTGTATCATTTTCTATATCATCCCTTTGTTTTCAAAGTCATGCTCATAAATTCTGAGTACTGGGCCAGAGATTTAGCTCAGTGGTTCTGGTGCCTGCCTTGCAAGTGCAAGGTCCTGAGTTGGATCCCAGTAACCACATACAACAATACCCAGCATGATGACTCATGCCCACCAGCAATCAGCACCACATACCACAGAGACAGGAGCATTGCTGAGCTTGAGGCTTGCCTGGGCTACATAGTGAGCTCAGGGCCAGCCTGAACTACAAAGTGAGACCCTGTCTCAAAGAAAAAAATTCTGAATACTTTCAAATGCTCCTTTAAAAATTCAACACTTAAAAGATTTCCAAAGCACAAAACTAATACACTCAAATACAGTATGTACATTTTAGTATTCTACCCTTCTTAGAGAATAATCATGCTACATAAGGACAATTGTCTATATCATACAATTTTATAGAAAATACATGGATAGAGGCTGGAGATTTAGTTTAAGTGGTATCACACCTACCTTGAAATCACGAGGGCCTGAGTTCAATCCTCAGTACTGAAAAAGAAATAAGAAGTAAGAATGAAAATAAAATGCATGGCAGAATATAAAATGTGATAATAACTTTATGTCCCACTTTTCTAATTTTTCACTGATATTTAAGCTATCTTCCTTTAAATAACAGTGAAGAATTTTCTCCAGCATGTGAAATCAAAGATAAAACATGAACAGATCATTGATAATTTTTTTGACTTGTAGTTTATACAATTTTCTGGCATATACTTTTCTAAAGCATCACATATGATTCAACTTATTACACTGCTTTTTATTTGCATCATTATTGTACATTATACATGCACTTCACAATCACACTCAACATTGAGAATTTGTACCAGTATATGACACACCTTGTCATTTTTTTCCCATTCCCCTACCCAACCTACAACATGACCACCTATATACATAAGCTTTGTCTCTTGTTTTCTTAGCATCATATTTTTTCTTTACCCTCATTACTTACCCCTAGGCCTCATTTCCCTTTTACTATTTACTATTTCTCAATATCTATCAGACATTCTAGAACTCAGTTACATTTTCAGTTTCTCATACCAGAGAAAGAATACAATATTCACATATCTGTGACATATTTATTTCACTTATGAATATGTCCTGAAGGTATGTCCATTGAGTATAAATGACTCAAAATTATCATTCTTTATGACAGAGTAATACTCCATTTTATTTTTTTTTTAAATCTTCTTTATCCAGTCTAGAGTTGATGGGCATTTGGGTTGTTTCCAAGATTTATTCTATTGCTTTTAATGCATAGTTAAATACCAGTTTTATTTTTATCTTTTATCTTTACTAAGTTACTCTACACAAGTATTTGCTAATTTTGTTTATCTTTTAAAAAGTCATTATTTTCTTTTTAATTATTTCTGTTGTCTAATTTATTTGTTTTCCATTTTTTCCTATTAATTTTGGGTTTAGAACCCTTTCTAGTCTATTGAGGCTGTTAAGACTTGATGACGTCCCATGTATAGAAATTATTCTCTTCTCTCCCCTGCTCCCTTAAAAATACCCTGTTATAACAAACAAAGCAATTTCAATGAAGTTGTAGGATACAATATTAACATTTTTAAAAAATCAGTTATATATTGATACGCTAGTAATCAGCTATTTAAAAAAGAATTATAAAGAATAACCCCATTTACATTCATCAAAGTGACTAAAGTATCAAGAAAGCCAAAGAAGTGAGATTCTATTATTATCTTATAAAACAAAGAAAAGAAAAACAAATGGGAAGGCATCTCCACTAATTCTTTGTAAGGCTGAATATTGTTGATATTTACCTGACACTCAAAGCAATCTACAAAAAGAATCCTATCCCTGTCAATATCTTCCTTGCTTCATTTTGCAGATAAAAAGCAATACTAAATTCATATGAGACTACACAAAACACAGAATGACAGAAATAATACTGATAAATAAATAACAGAAACCTCACACACCCTGAATTCCATATATATATATATATATGTGTGTGTGTGTGTGTGTGTGTGTGTGTGTGTGTGTGTGTGTGCGTGTGTGTGTATCACAAGCCACAGGAAGTAAAGGAGTATAACACTGACATTAACAGAGTCATGTAATAAAAATCAATGGCATAGAGACCACAAAAAAAACCACATATGTACAGTCAACTGAACTTTGCCATGCTTGTATGTATTACACATTGGGAAAGGTTGTTCAGAAAATTTGATATTTAAATGCAAAGAAAATAAATGGGACTGTTATCTCACACCATATGTAAAAATTAGATCAAAGTTTATTAAAGACTTAAGCAGAAACTTTAACACTATAAAATTATCAGTGGAAAATATGATAGAAAAGCCTCTTGACATTGATCTTGGCAATAATTTCTTAAACATGACACCAAAAGTACTGGAAGTAAAACCAAAGTACCAAGGAGCACCTCATCAAAAAGGAAACATTCTATAAAACAAGAAGCAAGCAGCAGGATCATGCAGTAGCCATAGACTGTGAGAAATTATTTCAAAACCATATGTTTAATAAAGAGTTGATATTTAAAATATGGAAAGAGCTTTGAGAACTCAACAGAAAAACTAATAATTATTTTTAAAAGACAAGTTATTTCACAGAGATTTTGTCAAAGAAGGTATGTAAAGGGTCAACAAATGAATAAATACTGATGAACATCACTAAATATTGAAGAAATACAAGTCAGAAGAATAATAGGGTATGTAAAAAGTCAAAATAGTAAGTATCTGTGAAGCTGTGGAAAACTGAAACATTTTTACACTATTTGTAAAAAATATTGAGTGATATAATTTCCACAAAAAGTGAAAATAAAACAACCATGTCGATGAAAAGCCCACTTCTGGTTAAGTGAAGTAAAAATGTTGGAGAGATATAAGTACTTCCATGTTCACTGAAGATTATTCTCAATAGCTAAGATACAGAAACATCACAAATATCCATTGCTGGATGGATGGGTAAAGAAAACATAGCATATACAAACAAAGGAATATTAATTAGCCTTTGATAATATAAGATACATATAAGCAACAAGTGATGAGGAAATGTCAGAATTCATATCAACGGAGGTGTTACATGATTTAGTTTTTCAAAGAAAATACTAGTGATGCTTCTTGAGAAATTTAAACATCCCTGTTGTTCCAGGCAACAACATTTAAGAGCTTAATTCTGCAACTGTTATTTAAATATAATGATATATTTCATGGATACTGTTTTTTCCCCTTATTTAATATACACAAAGAAAAATATTTACATTTTGTTGGAAGTAGTAAATTCCATTTAGCACATACTGGTTTATCTGTTTTGAATATATAATATATAACTCTGAAATATTATTTTGCACTTTTAATTTGCAATGAAAATGTCCTTGAATTGGAACATACTAGTATTGAAAATTAGATTAGATATATGTGTATATGTTTGTACATTTTCATGTCTGAGATTTGTTCCTATATAGACTGGAATCATAAATTTGAAATTCATAGATATGTATATGAATTATATATGTATAAATATATATATAAGATACATACACATTACACACATGTATGCATACTTTAGGATGAGAAATGTATGTAAAATTTCTATTACTAAAGTTTATATAGTATAAAAGGATTTATTTCTAAAAATATATTTATTTCAGAAGATAAGCAGGTTCAGTGTTTATACAGCACAATTTTAATATTGCTTCTGCTGAAATATTATAGAAGAAATCATGAAAATAATCCTGACAGTTCTCTAAAAAAAGTACTTACATTATCTTACCTTGTAAACAAAATGGTTATTTATGAAAATTCAATGCACATAATGAAGCACAGCATTATGTCATATCACTGAGGACACCAATCATGAACAGAAAAATAAAGGGAAGAGGCTTTATTTTAATGGACTACACAAAAATAACTGTCTTGTCACTGAACTTAGTCTGGTTTCTGATGGACACAGAATTAAAAAAACTATTCAGTGCTCTTATACTTTAGGTAGCAAATAAAAGTTAAAATAATAATACTTATTATGATATGAGTCAAACTGTTAGTCTCTGTGATTACCAATAACTTTAGCTTTAGTTGACAATTTCAGCAAAGTTTAAAATGGTTTGAGTCTTTGTACTGGGTCAGAAAATTTAAAAATTTATCACTGATACACATAAGAAACAAGTGATGAGGAAATAGAAATTCAGCATTTATTATTGCATTGTAAGCATGTCTTTTTAATTTTTAAAATTGTGAAATAGGTACACTTTATAAACAGATCATGATCACACTCAACATTGAAAATTTGTACCAGTGAATGAGATGACTTCTCATTTTTCCCCTTATATTTTCAGTTTCTCATACCAGAGAAAAGACATGGTATTTACACATTTCTAACTTATTTATTTCACTTGTGAGTATGTTCTAAGAGTATGAATGACTTCAACTTGTCATTCTTTATGGCAGAGAAATACTCTATTTTATTTTTTAAAAATACATTTTCTTTATCCACTTTGCAGTGGATGGGCATTTGGGTTGTTTTCAAGATTTAACTATCACAAACTGAGTGCAAATATGTCGCTATGATATGAATCTTTTAATTCCTTCATGTACATCCCTAGCAGAGGAATAGCACAGTCAAATAGGACCCCTAGTCCTAGTTTTCTGAGGAATTTCCAGACTGATCTCAATAGTGGCTGTACCTGTCTACATTCCTACCAACAGTGGAGAAGGGTTCCTTTCTCCTTGTAGCCTCACCAGCATGTTTTGCTGGCTAATTTTGAGAGAGTAGTCATTCTTTGTGGGGTGAAATGAAATCTCAGAGTTATTTTCATCTGCATCTCTTAAATGAGCAGTGACACTGAGCATTTCTTAATGTGCTTTTTAGCTGCTTTTACTTCTGAAAAGTCTCTATTCCTTTCAGATGCTCATGTTTTAATTGAGTCTTTAAATTAGGGCGGGGTCATTTTTTAAGCTCTTTATATATTCTAGATAGTACCCCTTTATCTGAGGAACAGCTGGTAAACTTTTTTCCCATATTGTTTGGTGTCTTTTCACTCTGCTAATGGTTTCTTTTGCTGGGCAGAGATCCCATTTGTTGATTTATTCTCCTAGCTCACATGCTATAGAGGTTTTGTTCAGAAAGCCCTACCCTAAGCCAGTGTCTCCAAGAATTCAACCTAACCTGTTTTCCAGTAGGTTTAGTATTTCTGTTTTAATATTTTGGTCTCTAATCCACTTTGATTTTAGTTTAGAACATGGTGAGGTAGGTCTAGTCTCAGTCTATGGCAGGTTAAAGCCCAGTTTTCCAGCACCATTTATTAAAGAGGGTACCTTTCTGCCATTGAGGATATCTGGTTCTTTTGCCAAAGACGAGATTGCTTAGTGTATCTAGAGTTGTTTCTGGATCTTCTAATCTATTCCACTGACCCTCCGATCTATTCCTTTGCCAGTACCATGCAGTTTTTACCACAGTGGCTTTGTAGTGTAGTTCCTTATTGAGGATTATGAAACTACCCACCATGTCCTTGTTACCTAGAATTGCTTTGCTATTCTAGGTCTCTTGTGCTTCCAGATGAATTTTTGGATTATTTTCTCTAGATCTGTGAAATATATAGTTGGGATTTCAATCAAAATTGTATGGAATCTATATAAGAGTTGTGGAAATATAGCCATTTTGATGGCATTGGTTCTTCCTACACAGGAACATGGGATGTTGTTCCATTTTCGGATACCTTCTTCAATCTCCTTTTTCAGAGTGCTATAGCTTTAAGAGTAGAGATATTTCACTCCTTTGTTAGATTAATTCCTAGATATATCTCTTTTTTTTGGATGCTACTATAGAAGGGCATGAATCCCCAATCTCTCTTTATAAGTCTGCCATTTATGTACACAAAGGCTATTGATTTTTTATCATTAACTTTGTATCCAGCTAGGCTACTAAATTTGACAATTAAGTCCAACAGGCTTTTGGTTGAGTTTTTAGAATCTTTTATATAGAGTGTCATGTCATTAGCAAATAGTGACAGTTTAACATCTTCCTTTCCCATCTTTATTGCTTTTATTTCTTTCTCTTGTTTAATTGCTGAGGTTAATGTTTCCAGCACTATATTGAACAGGAGTGGTGAAAGTGAATATCTTTGCCTTGTTCCTGATCTTAGTGTGAAAGTTTCAATTTTTTTCCCATTTAGTATGATGCTGACTATGGGTTTTTCATACATAGCTTTTATTAGTTTGAGATGAAGTCCATCTATACCAATTTTCTGTAGGGTTTTGATCATGAATGGGTGTTGGATTTTGTCAAATACTTTTTCTGCATCTACTGAGTTGACCATATGAATTTCTCCTTGAGTCTGTCTATGTAGTGAATTATGTTCATTGATTTACATATTTTGAACCATCCTTGCATCCCTGGGATGAATCCAACTTAGTCAGGGCATATGATCTTCTTGATGATTCCCTGCATTTTATTCCCCAGTATTTTATATATTTTTGCATCAGTGTTCATTAGAGAGACTGGCCTGTAGTTCTTTTTTTTTTGGTTGGGTCTTTCTCTCCTTTTGGAATCAATGTAATGATTGCATCCAGGAATTAATTTGAGAGTTTTGCTCCCCTTTCATTTCCATTAAAGAATTTGAGAAGTAGTGGCATTAACTCTTCTTTGAAAGTTTCATAGAATTCAGCAGTAAACCCATCAAAACAGAGCTTTTCTTTGTTGGTAGATTTTTTAAATTACATTTTCAATTTCACAGATTGGCACCGGGGTGTTTAACTTTTTTATCTTCTTTGTTGAACTTTGGAAATTCACATTTGTTTAGAATTCAATCCATTTCTTCTATGTTCTGCATCTTATTGGAGTACAGATTTTCAATGTAGATGTTTATTATCCTCTAGACATCTGTTGGATCTGTGATGATCTCCCCCTCTTCATTCCTAATAGCATGGATTTGAGCCTTTTCCTTCCTTTGTTTGATAAAATTGGCAAGGGTCTCTCAATTTTATCCTTTAAAAAATGTATTTGACTCATTGATTTTTTCTTTTTTGTATTGTTCTCTTAGACTCCATTGCATTTATTTCTGCCCTGATTCTTATAATTTCTTCCCTGATATGACTTTTAGGTTTGTCTTTTCCCTCATTTTCCAGAAATTTGATGTTCAGCACTAGATTGTTCATTTGAGTTTGTTCTATTTTCCTGGTGTAGGTGTTCACTGCTATTAATCTCTCTCATAGAAATGCTTTCATTATGTACCATAAATTCCTAGTATGTTGTACTGGGGTTATCACTTAATTGTAAAAACTGTTTAATTTCTTTTCTGTGACCCACTCCTTATTCAGGAGAGTGTTACTCAATTTCCATGTTTTTGTGGTGATCTTGGCATTTCTTTTGCTGTTCAGGTCCAATTTCAAGTTTTGTGGTGATACTGGATTTTTTTTTTTTTCTGTTCAGCTCCAATTTCTATGGTCTGACAGTATACGGAAGATAATATCAATTCCTTCACATTTACTTAAACATGCTGTATGAACTAGTATGTGGCCCATTTTGGAGAATGATCCATAAGCAGCTGAAAAGAATGTATATTCTGATTTGGTGAGCTGAAATATTCTGTAGACATCTATTAAATTCATATTTTCTAAATCTTGGCTCAATTTAAGGATTTCATTGTTGTTTTTTGTTGTTGTTGTTGTTTAGTTGATCTGTCTAGTTGTGACAACAAGGTATTAAAGACCTCTACTATTATATTGGTTCTTGTCTTGCCTCCCATCTCCATTAATAATCATTTTGTATAGTTGAGTCCATTAGAATTTGGTGCATACATCACTTCTCAGCCTTTTGGCTAAGATCAAGTGTAGAATTTGGTGCATAAATATGACTGTCATCTCTTTCCCTTGGGCTATTCCCTATTTGATGATGCCTTCTTTGTCTCTCTTAATCAGTTTTGCTTTGAAATTTATTTCAAATAGCCACTCCTGCTTTTCTGTAGTTTCCCATTGTATAGAGAATGGTTTTCCACCCTTTTACTTTTAGTCTGGCTTTCTTTCTGAATTGGATGTGTTTCTTGTATTCAGCAGATTGTAGGGTCTTGCTTCTTAATCCATTGCCCTAGTCCATGTTTTTGTTTTAATTGAATTCTTTACTGGTACATTTTATATATAGCTCACAATCACAGTCAATATTGGGCAATTTGTATAAATATATGACATGAGTTAATTCTCACTTTTACCCACATCCCTACCCACCCCGCAACCCCCTACCCCCTATATACATGTAGGTTCTTTTATTTTTCAAGTCATATTTATTCATTCCACTCATTACTTTCCCCTACCATATTCTCTTTGAATATTTTCTATTTCACAAAATCTATTTTAATTGGCAAATTGAGGCCACTGATATTAATGGTTATGACTGATATGGCCTTATACCTGTCATGGTGTTTTTCTGGTTTTGGCTCTTTTATACTTTACTTTTCTGCTTTACATTCACTTTCTTCTCTTACCCAGTGAGTTCACTTTCTGGGTCTCATGAGTTTCTGACCTTCATTTATTTTCCCGCCAAGATATGCTTTAGAATCTTTTACAGTGCAAGTTTTGTATTTGTGAAGTTTTTTCAGGGTTCTTCCTCCTGAAAGTATCTTATTTCTCCATTAATTTTAAAAGATAGTTTTTCTGAATAACATCAGTCTAAGTTGGAGGTAGTTTTCCTCCAATGCTTGGAACACTTCAATCCAGGCTTTCCTTCCATTGAGCATTTGTGTTGCAAAGTCTACTGATATCCTGATGAGCTTCCCTTCTTATGTGTTTTTTTTCCTTTGTCTAATTGCTTTAGTATTTTGTTCTTTTGTTGAATACCTAGAAACGTAATAATAATATGCCTCTGTGTAGATTTTTTTTGTAACACAGACTTTAGGATTTATATAAGCCTCCTTTATCTGAATGTACAATTATTTTCCTTTTCCTGTGAAGTTTTTTTGCCATTATATCAGTGAGCAGAGTTTTTATTTATTTATTTATTTATTTAGCACTATCTTCCGCTTCTTCAGTGACTCAAATCAGTCTTATGTTATTCTCTGAGTCATCTAGGAGCTGTTGGATTGCTTTCACATGGTCCCTTGCCATGTTCTATAAATTGCTCCTTTCCTGTTCATTCGCTGTAATCCTGTCCTGTAGGTCTGAAATTCAGTCCACAGCTTCACTCATCCTACTTCACAAATTTTTGTTCTTGTTTTTGAACACCTGGAACTCCGCTTGAAGCTGTTTAAACTGTTTCATTGGTTTTGTTATCTCAGATTGTATCATGTCCCTGCTTTCTTCTTTAATCATATCTTTGATTGTAGACAACATCTTTTTTCATCTCAGAGATCAGTTCTGACTTCTATTTTACTAGATCTGCTTTTGTTACCATCTTAGAGAATCCTGGTGATTGAGCTTCATTTTGCTCCATTTCTCTTTTTCCTGAATTCCCCTGTGGTGATGATTTTTGTAAGTGGGTTCTTGAACTTTTTCTCGTTTCTGTTCTGCTACCAGTGCCCAAAGTCACTTAAGGTCCTAAGTGGTGCTTACCCAGATTCATCCAAAGAGGAATGGTGGTCCTGTGGGCTTATGGTCTAGATGGATGACAAGGCTGTGGGCCATGGCAGAAGTCACTGAGTGATCTCTGCAGCACTTACCCAGATTCATCCACAGGGAAATAGAGGTCCTATGAGATTCTATTCTGGATCCGATGGTAGGAAGGCTGCTGATGAGCAGTGGAAGTCACTGTGCAACCTCCACAGAGCTTACTCAAGATTTTCCAAATGGAAATGGAGGTGCCATGGGGTTCTACTCTGGACCTGATCTCAGAAAGACGGCTGGGCAGTGGTGAAAGTCACTGCATGACCTCAGTGGTGCTTACCTCTATTCTCCCATAGAGGAATGAAGGTTTCACAGGCTTCAGGTCTGGACCAATGGTGAGAATGCTGTTGGATGCTCACAGAAATCACTGGGGGACCTTTGCAGCACTTATGTAGACTCACCCACAGGGGAATGGATGTCTGCTGGCTTCTGGTCTGGATCTAATGGCAAGAACACTGCTGCCTGGTGGTGGACGTCACTGTGTGACCTCCACAGAGCTTATCCCAAATTGCCCAAACAGGGGCGGAGGTCCCCCAGGCATCTGGTCTGGAGTCAGTGGCAGGATGGCTGCTGACCAGAGGCAGAAGTCACTGTGCAACCTCCATGTCACTTACTCAGACTTGCCCACAGGGGAATGCAGGTCCCGCAGCCTTCTTTTCTGGATCCAATTGGAGGAAGATTGCTGGCCACTGGTGGAAGTCACTGAGTGATCTCTGCAGTGCTTATCCAGACTCACCCACCTGGAAATCATTATGTGTCATTTTATAACAAATTTTATGCATTTGTCATTTTGAAGAGTATGCGACCCTTTTAACAATGAATACTGAAAAAAACTTTAAGAAAATATTTTATCATTATAAAATATCTTTTACTTCATAAACAGAAATATGCCTAGCAGATTCATAATAACTGCCCACTGCCCACCAATATGTAGCCTGCAACCTTTCTGTTGTAGATCTCTAAGCCATCTTAACTGAGAAGAGATTTCCCTGAAATTCTCTGCTATAAACACTGTCTTTCTTCTGATACACTTTTTAGCTTCTTGGTACACTTAAAAACCATTATTTCTCAATAATTTTGACTAAGTTCATGATATTAAACAGTGACTTTAAAAGACCAATTTCATTTTTATTTTTCAACTTTACTAAATTTTTTTTTTTTTTTGAGATAGGGTCTAGCTTTGTAGTTCAGGCTGGCTCTGAGCTCACTATGTAGTCCAGGCAAGCCTCGAACTCAGCAATCCTCCTGTCTCTGCCTCCCGATTGCTGGGATTACAGGCATGAGCCACCATGCCAGGCTCAACTTTACTAAATTTTATTTTAAAGCTGGGTTAGATTTTTCTTCTAAGACATCTTCAAGTTAAACTAATAGCACATACTTGTAATTCTAGCTTTTACAAAGGCTGAGGCAAGAGGGTCCTGAGTTTGATGCCAGCCTGGCAAGGTAGAGAAATCATGAAAGGAAGGAAGGAAGGAGAGAAAGAGACTTCCTTTATCATCTCCATAGTATATGATAACTATTTTGATTAAAAACAAAATTTATTTAAAGTTTTCCATTTTCACCATTTTCTCTTTTGGTATATTACATATATTACTGGTTATAATTCTACAAATTACATTTTCATGTTGGCTTCCAGTCACTTGATTAGAGATAATTAGTTTTAGTCTATTAGGCTCTCTCATCATGAAGCTGAGTATAATTTGATTGTTCATACAGAAGTATGATTTCTTCATGTGATAATTTGTACAGTAAATTCAAGATCTGTGCATCTATTAAATTCTCTACTTGCTAAAAGTCATTATTTGTACCTTGCAAGCTCTTTGTTTCAATTTTTACTTAAAAAGACAATCTACAATACTAAAAATGAAATGTTTTATTTTCAAATTTTTGTTCATTCTATAATAAAGTTTTATTTATATTCTCACTTTGGAAATAATAGTTTATGTGCTTTCATTTCCACTTTTTTTTTAAAACAGGGTCTCACTTTATAGTTCAGGCTGCTCCGCAGCTCACTATGTAGCCCAGGCAAGCCTCGAATTTAGCAATCCTCCTGCCTCTGCCTCCTGAGTGCTGGGATTACAGGTGTGAGCCACCACGCCCAGCACTGTGGTATGTGGTATGTGATATTGATTGCTGGTGGGCGTGAGTCTCCACGCCCAGCATTGTATGTGGTTACCGGGAATCGAACTCAGGACCTTGCACTTGCGAGGCAGGCGCCAGAACCACTTAGCTAACCCTCCGGGCCCACATCTTTGTTTTTTTAAAAAAACAATTTAAAGTATTATTCAGTGGTTGATGTGGACAGTGTAGCATTTGTACGATGTGTCCATCTGTCATCTGGGAATTGCATATCTGCCATATTCTCTCACAATAATTCTCATGAGCTTTTGTTCTCACTTCTACTTATCTGATGTAATGGTGCCTTCCTAGAGAGTCTTATGACTGTTCTTACTCCTCAAATATTATCCGCCACAGCACTGTGCATGCCCATGTGCTTTTACAAATCTGTGTCTCTAATCAGAAGAGGACAGGTTTTCCTGCCAGGTCCATGTTTGCACCTGGCTTGGGTGGGCCTTACCAAATACCTATAGGCTTTTCTGCAGAAGACAAGATCTTTATGTTCCAGTGTTTCAAAAATCTGTAGTTTTGTCTCCTTTTTTAGGATGTAACTTATAAAGAAAATAATTATCCTGTCATTATTCCATTGACCTAATATAATAATGTGCAGGAACATCATCTGTATTTTTGAAGGAATTTATTGGAAAAATAGGACATAAAGCAACATCTTTGGAGCATTCTTTCTTTGAAAATGTTTTGCAAATGACCTCACAACCATCATCTCTTTAGATTTTATTTACCTTCTTCTGTGAATTTTAGAAATCTGTATTTTATTGAGACAATAAAAAATGAATCATTTTATATACTCCAAGTGTCAAATATTTCCAGTAGGGAATTAGAACATGTGGAATTACTGGAAGGAAAAACTGGGTGTGAAGGGACTGGAAGCAGTACTGACAACCTCAGCTCCTTCATCACCAGTGCAGAAATTCCAAAAGCTCTATTTTAGAAGCCACTGAGTATCACCTGTCTACCAACATTGTATATCTCTGCCTATAATAGTTTTCATCAAATATGATTTTCTTGGCTTCCAAGTCTTATATGGATATTCAAAAGACATGAACAAGAATAAGGGCATGAAGTGTGTGAAAATTCATAGCAGGTACGGTGGGGTCTGCAGAAGGGTCAATAGGAAATAAAAACACCAGTGAAAAGCAAACAAAATGTCATATTGAAGAAATTGATTATAAAGTTAGTCCAAAGTCTATAGTCTCACATTCCTTAACTTTGGCTAGATTTTATTATTGTGGGAACATTAAACTTTTATTTATGGAAGGCTTGAATTGGAAGAGGTCCAGGAAAAAGTTAAACATGAGAGAAAATTATGTTCTATCTGTTAAAACTATGAGAGAAAGAAAGACAAGCAAGATAACACCACCAAAGGTTAGTCAGCAGGCTCATCTCCATAATATTAGTATTAATAGTCATAAATATATGCAAAACTGGTAGAGAAAATCAAACAAAAGTCACTTTTTCTTTTCAAGAATATAATGAGATATTTTAGATATTACTTACAAGATTAGTATGGTACTGTACCTGAACATTGGTCCAGATTAATGTTATTTAAAATTTTTGAACTAAAATTCATATTACTCAGAAGAAAAATCCAAAACAATATTTTTCATTACTATAATCATAGTTTTGTGGTACACATTAAAGAATAAACTTCTTTTTCTTCTCTTGTATTAAAGAATTCATTACAGAACTGTGGCCAAGGCTTTATTTTCAGTAGATTCTTGCTTTTAATCTAATTCCTCTAAAAGTCTATGCCATGGCACAGCTCTCCATTCATCAGGTCTATGGGGGTAATGCAAGTCAATTAAATTTTAGTAGAACATGTAATTACTGTTGGGAGTCCCTCTGCAAGATTTTCAATTTCTCTTCAGGGATTCAGAACTGAACAATGAATAATTTTGGTTTAATTAAAATTCAAGTATCAAGTCCCACAAGGCTCATTTACAGAGACCTGTCAATCAGTCAATTGACAGTCTCATAAAACTCTTGCTCACTCTGCAACTATATTTCCCTGATGATACAACCCCCCAATGAAGGACTTTTGTTTTCTGATATTTCATGCCTCATATCTTGTACCTTGGCAATCTCATAATGAAAGAAATGACATTCCATTCCAAATTAATGAATCATATGCAGCAAGTACTACAATCCTAATGTGTAGCTACTCCTCTTGTATACAACATCAATGTAGTGGCTTTCTTTCCTCTTTCAATAACATAGTATTATATTTGTATATGTATATATGTATAGTTTTCAGAAAAAGTTAAAACTAAATGATAATTTAACAGAAGCCAATGACATATATAAGAAAGTATTTATCATTAATTACATATTTTAGTCAATTATAACACAGGAAGACTTGTTTTCTTAAAGTACAAAAGAGTAATACAAACATATATTCTATTTTAACAGTCCTAATAGTCTAGTGAGGAAAGAAAATATCAAAGGAATAAGAAAATACTTGAATGAGAGACAGATGCAGTCACTGAACAGGTGAAGGCTGTGACTAGACAAGAGCCATTCATAAAATATAAAAAACAGTTGAGTGATCCTGCACTGGCTCTTGAAAACTAAGTAAGAGACTGCAAGTAGAGCATTTGCAAATGTGTGACCATAAGCCTCAGGAATGTGTTGGGAAAGTATGTGGGGCTGGAAAGACTATCCAAGTGGAAAAAATAGTGTAGGGGTTCAGAGAAGGGCTTGACAACTTATAAGACTAAAAAGATTATCATAGAGTTTACCCTCAATAGGAGTAGAAACACAAATTATTAAACTTTAAAAACCTTTTAAAAATTGATTGTATTATAAGGAAAAAATAAGTTCATGTTTTTCTAAGAGGAAATTGGCATGAAATTGTTCAACATGTAAATCTTAAACTTTCTGTAGTCATAGAAAAATATACTGGACTTGACTTGTAGGGTTAATAGCAAAATGTAAAACATGAATATTGGCAGAATGCAACATCTGTGTAATGTTTACCCTTAGAATATATCTGCATATTTTTATTCTACTTCTCAGTATAGTCACAAATGCAAACATTAACAATTATTATTGTATCTTGAGTAGAAGATCTTTTTAAGTACCAGTAAGATAAACTAAAATCTGTAAGATCCACTGAATTTTCAAATTGCTAAATACTTAGTAATGCTTATCCTTAGAAAAATAACCTGGTTATTTGAGTCAGATAACCCACTTAATGGTTTACCTAAATCAGTTAATTGAAGGCCTTAGATGAAGAAAGAAGTAAAAAAAAATAACTATTAAATAAAAATGTCAAGAAAATGACATAGGCAGACATGTTAAAAAGGGCATAAATGTCACATTTGAATCAGAATGACTCACTATGTTAAAATTAAACAGAACTGCAATATGATATATGACAAAAATGGTAAATATTTATACTAAAATTACTTATAATAAAGGACATGTTTATCTCAGATTATGAATCAGGGTAATCTGCAAATTCAAGGAGAAGCTATAAAGAATAGGTTTGAAATCATTCACAAATAATCAATATGATTACCTAGAGTATAATGACATTTTTATAAGTTAAATTCTTACAATAATAATATGTCATCTGTACAGACAAATCCAAGAAATAGCAATGCACCTTGTGGTGTAAATAAGAGACAGAATTTACAGCATAATAGAGGAAAAAAGCATAGTGACCAGAAAGGGAAATGTCACAAAGAAATGCTCTATGTATACTGCTAAGCCTAATACTAATGACAGCAGCTGTTTACTTACTTTGTGTCTCAAGCAATATGATAAGGACTTTATATGGATTATAGAATTCATCTTTACAGCAACCTAATTTGTGTTACTACTGTCATTTCACAAATAAGGTTCCTGAGGTATTAAAAATCTTTTCTAAATTGTTACTAGCAATTGAGGTAGGATTCTGAGCAGAGTTTCAGGTAACCCATGCTCTAGTTTTGCATTTTAAATATCCTACCTTCTATTATCATGTGAAGATCAGCTTACACTGGTTCTTAAAAGTGCTTTAATACCCTTTCAGGAATTTCTAAGCGGGATCACATTGATGGCTTGAAGCAATCCATGCTGTATACATTTAAATCTCAATAACTTGAAAACTTACACAGATCATTTGACTTGTAAATAACTGACTAGTTGTTACCAGTGCATCTTGAGATGTATTAAACACTGTAGATCATAATAAGAAGAAAAAGACGACTTCAGAGTGCCAGACAATATGTGAATGTCCTACGGTCTGCTGAGAGATTATCTGTGAAGTCACTTTCACAAACAGCCTTTGACAGATAAGTTATGTAAGTCAGACAAAAAGAAGACTGTACTTATTCTATGTGTATGTGTTTGTGTATGTATGTGAAAGGAGAGAGCTAATTAGTTAAACAATAGTAGAAGAATTAGGTTTGTAAATTTTAAAAAGTAAATACAGTACATCAGAATTCATGAGAAAAAGGTTTTGATTATGTTATCTGAATGTCCTAAAGGTCAGCAGAATTTTCTTTCCAGCAAATTTTGCACAGGGGTAAAGAGAAAGTGCTAATACCAGGCAAACAGCACATGGTGAAACTGTGGATGATTAGGATAGCAGTTCAAGAACATACTTCAAAAATTTTAGGGAAACTGTCCAGGAGAAAATCTAATATGTTTCTAGTCTGCACAGCTGAGTGTTTACTAATTTCTTCTAGTTGACAACTTCTGGGCTTTGGAAACTGCATGTAAACACTTAATACAATGTTTTCCCTTTGTCTCTACTGGGCCTTTAATATCAGGTTAACTTGACTTCTTAAGGAAAACACACTAACTCTAAGAGTTGAAAAACATTTACTGTTATTAAAATAATTGACTTAAAATAATTGAAGTTTATAAAGGTAAAAGTTTAAAATAACCATTAAAGTTGTTTGGTATCCAGGTACGTTTAGATTCCAAATTCACATTCTGATTATTAGAAAACTTCCAGTCACTTGATTAGAGATAATTAGTTTTAGTCTATTAGGCTCTCTCATCATGAAGTTGAGTATAATTTGATTGTTCCCACAGAAGTATGATTTCTTCATGTGATAATTATTGACTCTTTATAATTAGCAATTAATAAAATAAATACTCCATGTAAAAAGACCCTCCTGATGCAAAAACTGATTACTATGGCATTACACATTAGATGAAGAGCTATTTAACATTATTACTTCTCCATGACTCTGCACCAAGATATGTAGCAAAAGACTATATTAAGTGTTTGAGTTCAAATTCATGGAGAACATACATCATTGAGGAAAAATGTAAAAATAATGTTATTGTTCCTTTATATTAAACACTATGCTTTGTTTAAAAAAAACTCTCACTGAATTTGTTGTTATATTTCCACATTCATGCAATGGATTATTGTTTAATATCTAGATGCTGCAATTAGAAAAATAGGGTATGAAAACCAGAAGGAATTCATAATGAAAAGAAAAAGAACAGCATACATTATAAAAAAGTAAAAAAAAAAATTATGAGCATTAATATGTATATAGCTAAATCATCATCATTGAAAATACTTGTAAATAATTAAAAATCCAGTTGGAAATTTTTATTTCTAGTTAGAACGTTTTTGTGTGGGTTTCATTACAAATTGTTTCTAAAAAGTTGCAGCAGAAGTAACCATTTGTGAAACAAAATTGCTGAGTGCCACTTTTTTAGTGGAGCTTTTCTGTACAAATGGGGTAAATTAGAATTTACTCCACAATAATGGATAAAATAGATACACTCTGATCCAGAGGGAGTAGAAGATATACTGCATTATCCCATATGCTCTTTGGAAACTATATTTTTCATTTTAGTATTCAAACAAAGAGTAATTTGTAAAGGTTGTGTGCTCTGCAGAGTCATTTTGTCAAATTGCTGAAGCTCCCTGATTTCTTCAGGGACTGTTTCAACTGCCATACCATTCAGGACACATCCAGGGTGCAGCTCATTTGACAGTACTTTGGGGAAACATATTTGTATGAGTATCAATTTCCTGTCACCTCCCATGCTATCTCTATAAATTATTAAAGCAATTGTAAATAGAGATTTTGGAGATGCATTTACATCTTGTGCTTTATTTGACTATAACATGTAAGGCCTCCAATAAAAGGAATAACTTATTAAAGCCTGTATTATTTGATTACTACTTCTTGAGTCATTTTATAAATCCCACTAGTCTGATAGGGTTTTTCTCCAAAGCATGACTCAGAGTTAAACAAATTTTTGAATGGCTTAATTATATATATATATATATATATATATATATATATATATATATATATATATATTTATTTATTTATTTATTTTGCATCATTTTTGAGAGGAAAGTAACTCCTAAAAAGTTAACTGATTTGCATAATCATTCTGATTACTGTTTATGACAGAAACAAAGACTTAATTGAACTGCTGGATAGATTCTCAAACAAAGGCCAGTTTAACTAGAACCTAAATCCTTTTTTTTTTTGAGAAAGGGTCTTAGCAATTTCAGCCTGGTCCTTAGCTCATTAAGCAGCCAAGGCAAGCCTCAAACTAAGCAATCTTCCTGCTTCTGCCTCCCAAGTGCTAGGATTACAAGTATGAGCCACCAAACCCGGCCCTAAATCCATTTTTAATTTAATACTATTCAAAATTCTTAAATTTTGTCATCTAGTAGTGAACAATGACTTCACAGAGCAATGCCAGTTGGATACTCTGACCTTGATAAAATGACACAGCCAGCCGGGCGTGGTGGCTCACGCCTTTAATCCCAGCACTCGGGAGGCAGAGACAGGAGGATTGCTGAGTTCGAGGCTTGCCTGGGCTACATAGTGAGCTCAGAGCCAGCCTGAACTACAAAGCGAGACCCTGTCTCAAAAAAAAAAAAAAAAATGACACAGCCAGTCTGCACCTCAATTTCCTTGCTTATAAAACTAAATTTGGATACAAATTAATTCAGATAACTAAATAAATTACCATGAGTTTTAACTTTTAAATACATGGAGTGGTACTCCATGATACTCAAAATGTCAACTATGATAATGTGTTACAATTATCAATTGCCTATGAAATGCAAAAGACTACTGGAGTGTTAACTGACTTATAAACACAAAATTATGACTTTCTTGAACCAGCAGTTTCTATGTTTCTCTTTCTGTTTTCTGAGTTGCCTCAGATACATTGCATATACTTGTTGAATGTAATTGAAATTTTTAGACTCTGGTGTCCTCAAAATGTTCTGTAATTTCTGAAAGTTCCTAATCATAAAAGTTTCCCTTTGCCATCACCACCTCAGAGTATCTTATCAGGTAA